>CABFWO010002621.1:40137-50845 GCA_902155825.1 Timema genevievae
GGGGCACAGTTTTTAAAAGTCATAGAAAAAAACTACTTTCTTCATGGTAGAAAACAGAAATTTGGCAAGAAGGGATAAAGATCACTTAAAATAATCATAACAAACTGAATATTTTAAGTGGACTAAGTAAGGAAGGGGAGGGGTAAGTAAAAATAAAAATAAACCTTTTAGAAAAGGCAAGAAACTTAAATTGTTCAGGAACAAAAAGAGTGTTAAATATTTACTAATTCAGAAAGGGGGATGGTGAAATGGGGGGTTTCCAAATTCTCAACAGTAAAATAGCAAACTACTCTACAGTGTCATAGAAGATTTAAATATTTTAGTTGCGTATAATAACCACCCAAGCAACCATAAAGGTTTGATCCTTAGATTTCAAAATGAAGCCGTTAATTACTAAAGCTAGTAAAAACAAAATACTTTGGTGTGAGATAAAATGGATGTATGACATGTAAGATAATAGACCTTCCCGGAGAGCCTAATTGACGTTTGAACATATCATATTTCAAAACTGAGCCGCGGGAAATAGAATATCATAGTGTGGTTTTAATATTGAAATTTGGCAAGACATAAATAAACTAGAAGATAATCAAATACGAAATCTTAAATCGAAACCAAATATGTAAATCTTAAAATTTTAATTTGGGAATGTGAGAATTGATAAATGAGCTGGGTGGGTTTTTTCGGCTAGGTTAGTAGTAGCTTAAAATGTTTTCAAAATTATTATAAAATCTTCCTTTTGGCAAGGAAGAAATTTAAAGTTTGTCAAATTTGTAAAAGGACCACCGCACAAAAACCATAAAAGCTTGAAAATGTATAATTTAAAAATAGGGGGTAGGAAATGACTAACAGAAAAATATAACTTCTCAATATGGTTTTTAAAAAAATCAGTTTTTTTTATAGGCCTAGGCATTCGAAAAAATCTAAAAATAAAAGAATACAAAAACTAAACATTAATGTTGCGATAGTAAATATTGAAATCAAATGGATGTTAAACATTTCAGATCTCTGCGTTCCGTAGATTTGGCTGAGCATCGCACCCAAACGAACAAATACAAACACAGGCAAACACTTCCTTTTATTATTATTTAAATCAATATAAAATAGCTTATGAACAAACAATCCTTAAAATTATAATTTGGAAAGATTATTTTTATGTTTTATTTTACTCACGTATTGCTCTATTTTAATTTAATATATACTCAAAATTTATGTTTACTCTTAGTTTCTTTCGTAAATATCCATACTTTTTATGATGGTGATTTCTAATTGTACTCACCATACTATAAAAATAATCATCATTCATCAATACTAGAATTCAAACAAGTTATTTGGGAACAAACAATTAAACGAGGGTTTTGAGACCTGTGAGAGTGAATCAATTCTCCAGATCATTCATAAGGATGGACGAAAGAGTGTTTTTCCGATATCGGTGATCACAGTGACCGTGATTTTAAAATATCGGTGATTTATACCAGTGATTATTCACCGCGACTGGTAGTCACAATGTCTTGCCGGAGTGATAATTTTGTCACGATTGCATTATCGACATTTTATTTCAAACACTGCTCTATTCTTTACCAGACTTTTAAAACTCATATTTCTTTCACTGGTATATTTTAAATTTCACATTACGTTTGAAATACTAAAAATAAGTCCTTTATTGTGTTCAGTTTGGTAAAGTAAATAAGTGAAAAATGCAACGTGTTGTTATTGTAAATAAATTATGTTTAGGGAGACAAGGCTGTCGCAATTCAAAGTGATCAAGTAGCAGCTCTTTATCAAATAATGTGTATTGAATCAAAGGACACGAGACCGCTACTGTACCTGTGAGTCACCATGTCACCAACAGATATTTTGCCAAACCCAGTCACCGCTTTCACAATCCATCTGCCATCTGGCGAACGTATCGCAATAAACCGATCACTAATATCTCAATGACTAATACATTTGAGTTGTAATCACTGGAAGTGACGGTGATCGGAGAGTATCGGTAAAATAAAATCACCATCAGTGATTTATCGCCCCCATTTCTACTAGATCAAGAGGCGAAGTATCGAGTCAGGCAAATGATCAATTGCATCGAATAATTATACTGGATTGGATTGACATATGAACACGTAAAAGTTTCAAGAAAAGGCCCTGTTCTATTAAAATAGGACAGTGGTTTTCCACTCTCTCCACGCAAACGCGGGTACATTTCCTATAATTATAATCTTCATCACTCTTAACTCATCAGCGTAATTAGTACATAAGCGTACAACCCGAACTGGTAGTAAAACGTGGTGTTAAAAAAAACATGGGACAGTATTTATATTTATAAAAAAAAAGTGAAGTTTCCATCAAAAAAGATGTCAAAATTGAAGCCATCTATCAAAAGTAACTAATGGGGAATTTATGACTTGGCTCATGCATACGTGAAGAAGACATAATAACATTTAAAAATTTCAGATAATGGCAATATATTATAATAGGTTAACCATAGGAATAACATTTGAGATCATGTACAAATACAAAGTCCTCAACATTGACGTAGGCTCACTGTATTTATTCTAACATTTCAAAATCAATGTACACTCTGTCCTAAGTGAAAGCTGCATAAAACACGACTTGGCGTATGAAGGCAAGGAAGTAGATCTAGCACTCTTTTGAACAGTCATAAGATTTTCATATATTTGTCCAGTTCCTTGCGTTCATGGATTGTGTGTATTCGGTAAGTGACAAGTTTCAGCCGCCTCGTACACCTCTGCCTTGTTCCATAGCTCAACCCAGTCTGCTGTGATAATCTTATCTAAGGACTTCCTGGGTGACCTTTCTCAGCACTACCTAACTTCATTCAACTTTTCATCACTCTGACTTGGTGGCCGTCCAGATCGCTTCTTATCACGCTGTCTGTTTCACGAAAACGGTGTACAATTTGGCATATTGTTGATCAAAGGTCCTAGTACACCGACATCGTATCGTATACGTACAGTATCGTACAAGTATCCTATGTTTTTCTCTTGCCATGCTTTGCTATGGAGCTGCGCACACCGACACCCGTCGTAGCACCCTAGTAGTAGCATAGTATCTTATACGTACGGTGCGTGGTTTTCTATTCCGCTTTAAAAGCGGGAAGACACGTATGATACTGTCATGGCGGCCGTTACCTACCCCCCACTACACCCTTTCAAACACTCCACTCGCACATCAATAAGTTTTTTCAGCCATTGAGGAATCATTTTGCCCAAATAATTTCAAGTACCTGCTAAGACTGGAATATTTAGCTTGGTCTCTCAGTTTGAGAGAAAAGTATTAGAATGCGAGTACAGCTATTACTATGGACATTTTCACTTCTACCCTCAACAAGCATTGCAACCCCATACAACCAACGATCAGCTACCCACGATACCTATACCTCATCAAAATGTTCCTCAGTCACTCCCTCAACAATCAATGTATACTCTTGCTTCCCATCATCAACTTTCCATGCCTCCTCAAACGGCTCATAATGTTCCTCAATAGCCACCGCCTCTCACTGCATTCAACCGTCAGCTTCCTATGCTTCTTTCTCATGATTGTCCTCAACAGCAACCACCTCCCACCGCATTCAACCTTCATACTGCTATGCTTTTTTTTCTCATGATGTTCCTCAACAGCAAATGCGCCAACCTCTAACTAAAGTATGCGAAAAACTTTTTATCGTCGTTGGTCAAATCCTCAAACAGTGTAAAAAAAACCTCTACGAACACTTTTCTTATTGATATCATTTATCCACTTATTTTTCTCTGGCTCCAGCAACACAGCCGCTACCACAATGTCCTCATCAGAGGAAGAAGACAAGGTATCACTCATTGTAATTAACAGAACAGCAACAATACACTCGCTTATTTTCACCGCGCTGCTCTAAGGTGGTGAAAGAAAATGGGAGGGTGTGGTGGGGGAAACAAGCTCTTGGGGCACACGTCGTATCTACGATCTCGATGTGCGGGACCGTCGCGGCAATACGATACCATACTGCTACTATACAGCTACTGTCCTGGCACCGTACGTAGACGATACTATGCCGGTGGGCAAGGACCTTTATTCGGCACGCGCGATTCTGGAAAGCTACGCACAAACGATTGTTGGCATTCCATGTACGAATTATTCTTAAAATAATGTTCCAAAATGAATACTCACTTTGCTCGGAAAAAACTCATCTTAAACTTTCAAATGCTGTAACTCAACTGTTCAGATGTTTCAAGGTCACGCTGTCTCCACAACACCCTTCTGATATTACAATGTTGCCATACATGTAAACAAAATGTTATTTTTCCATACTCATCTGCGAGAAATATCCTTGTAAAAACAGGGCTATGCGACTTTTGGACCACACTGTATAGCTTAAAGCCGTCCTAGGCTATGTTAATTTTCATGCCGTAATTTTATCCAAACGCTTTATTAAAAAAATAATTTTGAACACCTTACCCGTATATATACCTATAAAGAATAGTATAACCTGTTAATGGGTTTAGATATCCTCAAATTTTGACTTTTTTTTTAAAGTCATTGTCTATTTAATCCATGTTCACTTAAAGTTTGAGTGTGTGTTGCATGTTAAGTGTTGAGTCAAGCCTTCTAGAACAGTGTTGTTGCCAACACAACGCGTCTAGAAACCACTTTAACACGCCACTTAAAGTCACATATGATTGATTGAATCGTGACACTGTTGGCTTCGTAATCAGTTATTCCAGATAAGTGGTCCAGCCCTTCTAAACGCAAGGTGACACTTTATCGCGATAGAGTGCAGATGACAGGTTGTTCGCGGTCTGCCCCGATATGGGAGGTTCGTTGACGCGCCAAGAGATATAGTTCCCATCTTAAAACACACACATACATACACACGTCTGTATCAAAAAGCAATTTACTTACCAACGTAGTATAGGAATTTAAAAGTTGGCCTTTCTCTAATTTACCTACAAGTGATTCATTTTTTATATGTTCTCTTACAATCGTTAAAAAACTCGTTGGTATATTTCTTATTTACATATGTGCTGGCCTTCTTTTTATTATTTTTATACACACCCGCATATTAAGCTTACTAAGAAAACTGGCCAGTGATGGGGATGTCTGGGTTAGAATCCCTGCCAGGTGTCCTCAAGTCACTTTTTTCCTAATCAGTTTAAAGTTCTTTTTTTTAATCACCGCTTCTTAATACGCGTTTGGTTTAAACGCTTATGTAATAATTATTCTAATGTGTTAGTTATGAGGAAGGTTGAATTTAAAGAAAGTCTACCCGCATTTGCGTGGAGGGTGAGTGGAAAACCATTTAGGAAACACCGGCCTCAGTACACCCGATCGTTATTGAACCCCAATTTACTCGTCATTGACAGTCTAGTCTATTGCGAGAGTAACGCCTGAGACCATGCGGCCACCGAAGTGGGTTTAACTTTCTACCCTCACACAAATGCTGATACATTTACTGTAAATTCTAACTTTTTCATTCCGACAACATTATCATAATATATATGCATGTATCCCGACCGGGTAGTGAGGCACGGTGTAAAAAACAACTAATGTTGTAACCAAGACGGGCTGGCCCGACGCCAGTGAGCTCGACTGGCGTTCCCAACTCTGACCCAGAAAATCGAGATTAGATTCTCGTGTAGTTTCACCCATTGTGATTATCCCATTCTCTATCCCGTTAAATTGGCTTGCTGCTCCTTAAAACTCATCTTTAACATCCTGTGACCTTAAAATATTGCAAGTATCAGATTATCCAGATGTACCTAAAGAAACGTAGCATTGACAAAAAAATATTTCTTACTTTCTTATACGAGATGTAGATAATATTTGAGCAGTTATTAATAAAATAGCGGTTTCGGAATTCTAACGGGGACTCTTTGTTCGTGTGTTTCTTATTAATAAAAAGTTATTTTTGCAATACATCTGTGCACGACTCTTCCCCTAAACAGACAGTAAAATTTTCTTCATATTTGTCACTTGAAATATTATATACTAATGGATCGTTGCAGCGATGATTGCAGATTATTGCTCTTAAATATTTCCATAACTGTTTATTGGGAAAGGTTCTTTAGATTGAGGCTTCACTTGAATTTCTAGTTTCGATCTTTTCATAGATTTTGTGCTTTCGCTGTTTAGTTCTAAGAAAAACATATATTACTCCACCTTCACACTACGATGAGTAGGCCCACTAAACAACTCGTCTCCAAGCTCCATATTGGATTCTTTAAATTGAAAAATGACACCTGGACACTGGAATCAAACTCGGGCCCTTTGGCTTAGTACGCCAATTCTCTAACCACTGAGCTGTTCAATAATCGTCCGCTGTAATTTTTAAATTAAAAAAACCATGAAAATTAGATGCGACTATAACCGTAATTATTAAATTTGCTATTTAATCCTTCATGATTTGTGAACTCGTACAATTATAATAATTGTACAATTGGCAGAAATAATCCAACTAGCGAGTCGATGATGGATGCGTTATCTGATAGATATCTCGTGATCTTAATTGATCACACATTTGTAGCTGACAATTTCCTCACGTCAATCACTGGTCACATCAGATCTTTAATCCATTGCACGATATCTTCTATCTTTTTCTTCTAAACTAATAAAATTAAGAGGTTTTTTTTGTCATGAGCACTGTGCAATATCCACCGCAAAATCAGTAGACCCTATGCACGAACATGTGCACCTGGAAGCAGGAATTTTAAAATTTAAAGTTATCTTCCACCTACAATCACTAGACTAAAAACTTATATACCGGGAAGCGTTATTGCCTGTCCGAATCAAAAAGTTTGTAGCGGGGAGTCGAACCGAAATATTTATCGGTTCTGGTTCTTGTTATGGTTCTCCAAAGAAACATTTTAAGGTTTAATGTGGATTATTATAGTTATGTGGTACGATTTTGGTATAAAGAAACATTTAGAAAATACAATAAAATCACTGTTATTTTATAGGTATTGATAAGGCCTTTTAAATGTGACAGCTGCAAATCACACGATTTGACGTAGGAAGACGTGAAAATATATCCAATAACTTTTATATATGTCAGATAAGGTTCTTCCTTTTAAAATTGGGCTGTGTACATATTTGTGAAGCTACAGATATTCTAGAGCATTTAAGATGATTGTTTCTAATCCAGCTCACAGTAATAAAGGCGTCCTTATTTGCACGGTACCGGCCCCGTGTTACAGTAGTCATTACACCTGGCTACAAGCCTAGAGGTCCCGGGTTTGATTTACGGCTGATACCTTTGGTATTTTTCCCCGAAAGGGGAACTACCCCGACGGTCCCCAGGGTTCGGTTAGTTAGGCTTAAGTTAGGTTGTGTTTCCACACCCTCATGCTCACTATAACCATCATATCATCTCATCGGGACTTGGAAAGAGCTTTCACGGAAAGGATGTACGATTAGTACATTCGGGCGTCCCCTGGGAAACGGTACGTTAGTACTGGCTAATCTTTCCACTACTGGGCTACGAATGATTTAGTCCAGACGTCCATTATTTATTATTATTATTATTATTATTATTATCACAGTAATTAATTTTTTCAAAGCACAGCTAGGCGGTAGGTAAGTAACCTACGCGGGCGTGTCCCTAGGACGGTCTATAACGTGCTATCAAAAATAACTTCGCCGTGAAACAGTTGGGACAGTGAAGTCCGTATCTCACCTACTACATGGCCACACGTAAACAAAGATTACCGCTCTAGTTTGTGTTCAGAACAAGAATAATTGCTATGGTCGTCCTCCTGTTTCACCTGACTTGTACTTTAAGGTGGGAGTGTAAGGTACGCGAGAATAGGTCACTGTTTTTTTTTTCAGTTTTTATAGTAAAACTTTTTTTTGGGCCAAAATAAATCAAATATAGCTCTACTAGAAACATACAGTTTAATTTTCTTCACATGGTGATATCAACAGTTGGTGAATATCTGTCATGAGCATAGCGGTATTAGAAACTTTTTAAAACAAGAGAAAAAGTTTTCATTAAATTCCAGGTCACTCTTGACAGATATTCAAGAACTGTTAATACCACACCACGTGAAGAAAATTAAATTCTTCTTTTCTACTGGAAACATATTTGATTTATTTTGACGAAAAAGTTTTTTATATAAAAATTGCAAAAATAATGACCTTCATTCGCGTCCACTAGATCCCAACCTTAAGGAACCACGACATGTATGGTATAGAGTGTGTCTTCGAATAATTCTATTAGGGGGTGATGAACGGGCACTGTCTTTGTTTGAGGCTCTGGTGAGATAAACGGTAATAAGAGTTAAAACCGGTATTTTTGCAGTTTTCATACATTTTTTTTTGTCACAATAATTAAATTTTGTTTTAGTAGATACGTTTAGTTTAATATTATATACATAGTAATCCCTTCTTCTTTTTTTTAACATTTGTTATAATCATAATGGAATCTAGAGAAAAACTTTTAAAATTAAGAGAAAATTTATCAAATTCCAGGATACACGTGACAAAACATTAAATAACTTTTGGGATTAATATATGTAGACAATTAAACTGAACGTATATACTGAAGCAATATATTATTTAATGAGTAAAAAAAATTATGTTAGATGTGTGTTACAAGGGAAGCATAGTTCATAACCCCCAGAAGACGCGGTTTCTCTTTCTCTTTTTAATAAAATGTATGTTTCATATTCTCGTGGTTAGTTTGTCTTTTATAGTCATTTTAGGCACTAAAGTGCACTGAAACCTGAACCGGTGGGAACGCGTACCAAACGTCAAGCTCTAATAGTCTGGTTTTCCAACCATAGGGAGGTCGGGGTTCGAATACCTCGGCCAAGTAAATAGAGTGTGGTTTACCTTTTCGCACGTAAAAGTGGGTTATTCTAAAATCAACCCTTATTAATTTAATTAATTTTCATCCTTACTTCCTTAATATATCTGAATGTGGATATTCCAAAGGGGTAGTAAGGCGTGTTGTAATTAAAAGAGCGCTATATTAATTAATTAATAATTAAACTGTTGAGAATTTGTGAGCCAACGAATGTAATTACTGACTCATAAATTATAGCTCTGGTGATTTGTTATTCAAGTTAAATGTTTATGATCCCATTGAATGTTTTGTTGATGAAAATAACCATCACACAACTCGGAAATTAAACACACTTCACAAAATAAACGTGAAACACCAAACGAGAAAATAATACTTTTTCAATAAGTTGATATAATTACTGTAAAATTCCTAAACTGTCATTGATCTAAAATGATCGTATTTATTTAAAAGTGAATACTGTGTTTCTATAACAGTTTAAACTCTCTTTATATTATTTCATGTCCCACGTCATACTGCCCCTCCTAGATATTAGTATTTATAGGCCTACACTAAGAGTAGAAATAAAAGATAAAATGTTGTGGAAAAACACCCGCATTTTCGTCAATAGAAGGTTGGAAACCGTTAAAGGAAACAATTCCCAATACATTTGGGTGAGATTCAAGCCTCTTTATCGCCAGAAAATCAAACCAGAGGATATTGACGCATTTTTCCGCGTCCCCACCAGTCCGGTTGACACCCTTAACTTATGTAACCTGGTGCACACGAATTGCGGAACAACTAATAAGGGTGCACACGAGCTCGGTAATGCCCTTACACGAACTGGAGAGTAAGAATTAAATTCATTATGACTTTGTTCAAAATGGAACATGTAGGTTAGGTTAGGTTAGGTTAGGTTAAGCTATGTTAAGCTATGTTAGGTTATGCTAGGCTAGATTAGGTTAGGTTAGTCTAGACTAGGTTAGGTAAGTGGTTAGTAGTTGAATGGGATTAAAGGTTGTCCCGCAATTCGTGTGGACTGGCCAACAGATTTACTTTATTCAACAATTCGAGTGCGCCCATTTTATCAAGCTCTTTGCTTCTCAATTTTATTTTGATTAGCACCCACCTATATTTCCGCTTGGTCAAAGGCATCACTCTTGCAACAGACTAAACCACGGATGGCGGGGAGATCGGGGTTGGAATCCCGGTCAGTTATACTAAGGGTGATGTTTCTAAAATGGTTTTTCACTCTTACCTCCACGAAAATTCGGATACACTTCATATAAAGTCAACCTTACTCCTCCTTAACCTACTATCCCGAATGGGTAGTATGACGCGATGCAAAAAAAAAATTAGCGAAATTTAGTCGAGCATTGGATGTTAGTTATTTCTGTGGAGCTGTGTACCTTTCGTCTATCCGGAAAAGTATTCAAGCTCACCTTGTATAGTTCCACTATGGCGTAACTCATAAAATAGGTCCATAATAGAATCCGTCAAAGAAATACTTCTAACTTTCAAGGTAATAATGATAATGGCTTGTCAACCTCTAGCTCAGTTTGCAGGAAAATTAGCCAAAACTAATGTAGCGTCGCGTAACCCAGGGGACGTCTGAATTTACTGATAGTACATCCTTTTCATGAAGGCTCTTTCCATGTCCCGATGAGATGAAGGAATGATGGTATTGAATATGACGGGGTAAAGCCAATGAAATCCCAACCTAATTTAAGACTTAATAACCTAATTCTGGTGAACACGAGAAATGTTATCTTTCGAGAAAAATCCCCCGGTACCAGCCGGGAATCAGACCCGGGACACCCACTTCAATGGCCGCTTGGTATAGGGCGCTACTCCCGCAATAGACTAGACTGCCGAAAATGAGGAGATCAAGGTTCGAATCTCAGTTGGGTGTTCTGAGGTTTTTTTTTTTTTTTTCGAAAT
>CABFWO010002621.1:51641-67897 GCA_902155825.1 Timema genevievae
GGGGGGGGGAGGCGCGGCGTCTAAAACAAAAGTAGGATCACAATTTCCCATTTACTACCCATCCGAGCAATAAGCATATTTAAGGGGAAAAGAAGGAAAATCCCATTCCCCCCCCCACTCTAATTGAGTTAATGCTGCAATTTGTTAGACGATCATGGAACTTTTGATGCGCTTTATATTATGGTTAAAAGAGGTCTCTTCCACATTTAAATTAACTAAAAATAGTTTAATGAGGCTCTTATGGGGTTTGAGATATAAAAGTTGTTGTCCCGGAAAATGTATTTAATGTAACTATACCACTTTTTTCCCTTGTAACCTTTATATGCGACACTTATGGGGTAGAGATGAGTAAGAGAGAATTTAAATGAAATGTATCCTTAATAACGTGGAAAACCGTAGGGGGAAATAAACACCTTAGTAAACCAAGTCTAGATTCGAACCCTGATCTTCCCGTCACCCGAAACCCAAGCAGGACGAGATTTATCCCTTAGCCCACGTGCCCACCGATGAGGCTCCAAAAGAATGCATATTTTCTAATTGTTCAAAAAGGGATTATACATACTTTAATGTATCAAAATGCCAAGATATATGTTCCTGTACAGTTGTCGCTTTCGCAATGATGGCGTCAATAATTTTAACATCTATAAAGTTAACTATAACGACTTTTTTTTCTTTGGTATGCATCTTTGAGGTTTCAACGTCTGAAATATAGAAACTAATATTTTGTAGAGCTCTTTCTCTAAGTTATAAACATACATTTATTTATTTTGGTAGCCAGTTGTAAGAAGTTACAAGTGTGAATGTAATACTTTTAAATTTATTATTTCATGCAATATGTACTGTACGTTGCCACAACAGCGAAACAAAAACACTTAATGGTCTTATTATTATTATTTTGTGCTCTTTCCATAAGTTACGAAAAGGCCAATGATACAATACTCTTTAGGGAAATATTATTAGAAGCGTTTATAAACATTTTTACTACAATATCGTATAACTAAGAACATACTAATTATTTCCACATTAGTGACTTTCAACCAATGTTTGTAATAGTCATCTTCTGCTAGTTATCAGTTACCACCACTCCTTCGGTAGATGGACCTTTTATCTGCGCCGCCAGAGCAAATTCTGTTCTCTTTTGAACGTGTGAATCAAGCTTTACTCGTCAACTCTTGCTCCTGAGCAGAGGACATCCGGGATGCTGTTATCTCCGTCGCCGTCGCGTGAGAAACTTGTCGAGGGGGGGGGGGTTCCTGGAACCCTCTCAATGTCACTGTCAGCACGCGGTCCACGTGACGTCAGCTGTTGTCTCATCTAACTTGTGTGTCCCTCCCTCAGATTGTCTGACATGTCACAGTCCTGGAATACGGAGAGAACGTACACTTGTATTGTTGTGATGCTATCACGAGGGTGGGAAGGGGGGCAAGTACATTATTACAAGTGAATGGAGATAACGATTTTTTACCTTAAGGCCATGTTCATAAAACAACCTTACCTCCAACAGTAGAACAGAGGGCCGCCCTTAAGGATGTATAAACGGTTCGGACGCAAAGGGTACCGCAATTTGGGGGAAGGGGTGGCTGCGTTTGCTTAGATGACAGAGCGTAAAAACTAGTTGGGGTGGGAAATTTTTTGCTTGCGCACTCGCATAGTAGACTCCTTGTATAGGCAAGTTAACAAATATGGTCAAAGTGTTAAAATATATATATATAATCATGTGGTTTGATTGATTGAACAAGTGAAGCGAATTTTCCGTTTTAGCTCTACCGAATTGCATTTGTCTCTCTGTTATGGATATGTCTCACGATAACTTTCGAACGCATTAACCGATTTAATTCAAACTTGGCTCAGTTTTTGTTTGTTTTTGTTTTATTAGTACCGTGTTTTGTTACCTGTTCAGGTTATACCCATATGTACTAATTACGCTGATTAGTTAGGGATGATTAAGTTTGAATTTAGAGGAGGTGTACCCGCATTTGCGTAGAGGGAGGGTTGAAAACCATTCGGTCGCCTGTGTGTGTAGACTTTTAGCCGCTCTGGTGGCACAGGACGTTGCCCAGGGTACACCATAGGAGGCTGTCTAAACTTTGTGTACCCGCACTGAGATGATAGTGATGATAGTGATTATGAAAGCCAGGAGTGATCTTAAACCTAACTTTAGCTTAATTAACATAACTCTGGTGATAGTTGGAGTTATTCCCCTTTCGGGAAAAAATACCCACGCTACCAACCGGGAATCGAACCCGGGATCCTTAGGTTTGTAGCCAGGTGCACTGACCACTATACTAAGGGGTTGATTCTCTCTATTTTAACATTATGTCTGAGAGAAAAAAAAGTTGCTTAAGTTTTTTATATAAAAAAAAGTCATGCTATTGTCCGTGTTTCGCATCCATGACCCATTATTGTCCTCCACATCTTTGCACCAGTAAAACTTTTCCAACGGCTGTGACGTTGAGTGTAATCGTGCTTTCGAGAACTGTTGGAATAATCATCAAGGGGTAATTAGTCGTCTGTGGTGCATGGGTGATACACACACACACACACACACACACACACCAAAAAAACATTAATCTACCAACAACTTTATTTTTTTTAAACTGGTTTTATTTGTCGTGCTCTTTTCCTGATGCATGTTGCACCGAAAGTCGTTCTATGTGGGTATTCGACGGAAATGCTGAAATGATGACGAGTGGAACAGACCGCATCAAACTGTCTTTCT
Source organism: Timema genevievae (assembly GCA_902155825.1). Classification (NCBI taxonomy): domain Eukaryota; kingdom Metazoa; phylum Arthropoda; class Insecta; order Phasmatodea; family Timematidae; genus Timema; species Timema genevievae. The sequence continues at coordinate 54,361 of CABFWO010002621.1, forward strand.
TTTAATCACCGCGTTTTGCTACCTGTTCATGTTTACACTCATGTGCAAATGAATTAGGGATGAGGAAGGTTAAACTTAGAGGAAGTTTACCCGCGTTTGCGTGAAGAGAGAACAGAAAACAATATCGGTAAAACACCCCTCAGTACACCCGACCGGGATTCGGACCCCAATCTCACTGTCATCAGCAGTCTAGTCCAACACTAGAGTGATGCCTTACACCATGTGGCCACCGAGGCAGATCAAACCCTCTTCTTCCCAGCTTTTTGTCGGGGGCTGTGGGGGGAGCAAGTAAAGGACAGGATATAATTATGTCTTACCACCCGCCCGGATTATCCGCATATTTACGCTAATGGGGTAGGAATGAGTGAGGTAGCATTTAGAGGAAATGCATCCACATGTTCTGGTAAAGGAGAGGGGAGAAAACTACTTAAGGGAAATAAACCTCAGCCCATCCAGTTGGGATTTGAACTACGGCCTATTTGCTACCAGAAAACCACACCAGACGAGACTAACGCCTTTTACCGCTCCCGCGTATCCAAATTTTGGGTCTAAATTTGGGTCTAGCACCTTGCTAGCTAAGCTGGTTATATATTTTAAATTTATTCAACTGTATTTTCGATACTTCATTAATAGTTTAAAGGTTAAATAATCTTCATATTAACACACTTCTGTGACCGCGTGATCTAACGCGCTATTCTCTCAGTAGACTAGACTGCCGATGACGGGGAGATCGAGGTTCGAATTTCGACCGGATGTACTGAGTTTTTTCTCAAAATTGTTTTCCACTCTCTTTCTACGTAAATGCGGGTACACTCCCTCTAAATATAGCATCCCTAATCCCTAAAACCATTCGCGTAATTTACTACATAGGCGTATATTCCGAACGGGTAGTAAGCATGGCGCTAAAAAAACTTCATATAATGTTCAAAACTATTGAAATAAGATTTTGCACACTTTATTCAAATTGAATCAATTGTATTAGTTTAACTTGTCCCATTTGATAACATAGACATTGAAGGTTCTTAAAGATTGACGCTATTTAATGGAAAAAACAACAACTTTAGTTAGGTTACAATAGAATAAATCTCCGAGAAATTATATATATATATAAAAATATAAATATATATATATATAAATTTAAGGCCAGCTCTGGATTGAACCGGAGCTCTAAATACAGATAGATCGTCTCCCTTACCCTTCAACCCTGTTGACATTGGTGAACCATGTCTTGTTTGCCAGTACGTGACGAGTGAGGTTTCTTGAATCATTGATGTATCCCCTCAAGTCAATCAAGACTGACAAGCTTGATACACTCATTACTAATTGGTGCAATCAGCGTCAACATCACGTGAGAAGCGGTGACACATCGGGGCAAAACCAGGACTATAGTTGGTTCGCCATTAGAAGAAATGTATTTCTATCATTGCGTGTTACTACACTTTCAGGTGTTATACCTAAGCTTACTCTAATGGAGTAGGGACGATGAAGGCAACATTTTATAGGTAATATATCAGCATTTGCATGGAAGGAGAGTAGGAAACTATTTAGGTAAAAAAAAACACCCTCATTAGACCCGACCGGGATTCAAACTCCGATCTCTCAGTCTTCAGCAGGTCAGTCTAACACGAGAGTGATGTCTTAGACCATTCGGTCACGGTCTTATATTATTTTTTACTATAATTTCGCAAACCACTTCTTACTGCCCATCAGGATTGATCGTATAAATAATGGAGAAGTGATCAGGAAAGTAGAATTGAAAGTGAATATACCCACATTTGCTTGAAGAGATGGTTAGAATTATTTAATAGTGAAAAAAAAAGGATCTTATTACATCTGTCTGGGGTTTTAACCCCGACCTCCCATACACCGGCAATTCAGATTACGCAATATTCATATTTACACTGCGTCTTACTACCCGTTCGGATTGTACGCCTATGTACTAATTACACTAACGTGTTAGGGGTAAGAAAGGTCTAATTTAGAGGAAGTTTACCCGCATTTGCGTGGGGGGGAGAGGAAAAATAATTTAGGAAAAACCAACCTCAGTGCGCCAGACTGGGATTGAACCCCGATCTACCCGTCTTCGCCAATATATTTTAACACGAGAGTTGCGCGTTAGACCATACGGCCACCGAAGCGTGTAAAGTAGATAATTGCTACCGTAAAGATTTTATTTTAAAACGTAATTTGTTGTTTTCTTATCACTGCGTCTTAATTCTCGTTCGAGTTTTGTACATTTTCGCCAACAACACTAATGTGTTAAGGATGAGGAAGGCTTAATTTAAAGTTAGTGTACCCTCATTTGCATGGAGGACGATTAGAAAAAATATTTAGGAAAAACTCAGTACACTTGACCGGGATCTCCTCGTTAACAATAGTTCGGTTAATTGCTAGAGTGACGCCTTGTACCATTTGACCACTGAAGAGGGTAATTCATAATCTGGTAGAAGGGCTAATACTCACCTGGAAAACCTATAGAGTAAGGGCAGTTTTTAAAGGTAACTTGAATTTTAGGAATTTGTTTAGTCATTATTTTCAAAATAATATGTAAAACTATGAACAATTAATTCAATCTTCGATTAATATTATTTTACCCGCTTTAATGGCCGCGTGATCTAACGCGCTATTCTCGCAGTAAACTAGACTGCCGATGACGGAGAGGTCGATGTTCGAACGTTGGTCTGGTGTACTAGGGGTGGTTTTAACTAAATGGCACTCCCCTCTCCCTCCAAGAAAATGCGGGTACACTTCCTCTAGATATAACTTTCTTCATCCCTAAAACTATTAGTGTAATTAGTACATAAGCGTATAGCCCGAACGGGTAGTAAGACGCGGTACTAAATAAAAACAATTTTTTGAAGAACGACGACCTATTTGTCACCCGCCGTCCAAGATAGCAGCCGATTGCCGATCTAGACAGTTTCCTCTATACAATTTAACTGTTGATATATTGCTCAATTCAGAATGGCATTCGATTAATTTTTGTCTTGATTGATAACCTCCTTAGTAATTTGATTAATAGGTTAATCAAGAAAAAGAAAGGGAATGGGTAGGGGGACACTTTTGAAAGGGCTATATGAAAATTGGACTCCTTTATTAATATGAATTAAAAAAACGCGTTTTTTCTACCAGTATTCTGTTCAAAATGACGCTTTTTTTTTCATTCTGTAAACAATGGAAGCTTTGTCAATGAAAGCCTGGAGAAGTCAAGGAATTAATAAACTTACAAAGCGTATCAACCTTGATTAATAAAGAATGTGTAACCTATTCGATGGTTGAATGGTCTAAGGTGTCACTCTCGCTTCCGATGACGGGGATATCGAGGTTTGAATCCCGGTCGGGTGTACTGATAGTATTTTTTCTCCTAGTAATCAACTTTCCTCATCCCTAACACATTAGCGTTAGTATAATATGCGTCGAGCCCGAACAAATAGTAAGACGCGATGCTATATTATACACACTTGTTTATCTTTCCTTTAATATAGTTTTATAAGCACCGCGTCCTACTGCCCGTTCGGTTATTTGCTTTTGCTTATGTTTTAATTACGTTAATGGTTTTTAGGGATGAGGAAGGTTACATTTAGAGGAAATGTATAAGCATTTGCGTGGATGAATTGTGGACAAATATTTTTTTTAAACATCGTTAGTACACCCATCGGAATTCGAACCTTCTCCAGTCTAGTTTTACAGCGAGAGTGACATCTTAGACCATGCGGTAACCGAAGCGGTTGTATATGTTCTTTCACCAAATAAAATCCTCGTCGTGTTCGACATCTTTGAAAATATACTGTTCATATTTTTAACTCGACTCTTTGTTCTATTAGATAATCTAGATTTATATCAACTAATTATAATAGTCCACACATATTGTGGTCAAGGATTCAGGTAAATGTACACTTTTGGTATTTTTAACCATCTTTCTCCCCCATAAACTACGAGTCATTATTTTACTAGCTGTAAAATACAGTTTGAAAATCTTTCTAAACTTTTGTGCCTACGATATCTGATTAAATAAATTAGTATGAATAAAATATTTCGTTTGACACATCCGTTTATTTAATGAAAGTTTAATCACCTGATTTGTGCTATAAAAACAAACATATTATGATAATTAAAATTATTTGTTGCTTTTTACATGTATTTAAATGTTTTTATGTTTTGTTTATATTTTAATTTTAACCATACTACATTAGAATGATAACATTACCAACCCATTAAAAAAAGTTATTACAAGGGGTATTAAGACACCTGACCCACCACCAGCACCACCGTTGATCATGTGGTCAAGGCGTCAGGTTCACAATTGACTGGATTGCTGCTGTCTGAGATGTCAAGGTTCTAATCTAGGTCGAGTGAATTCACAGCTGTTTTCAATTTGTCACTTACCACTTAAGTTTTCTCCTTCCCTGGCCCAGTCTAATGTGGGTGCACTTTGTTTACACTACCCCCCTCTCTAACCATCATAAGTCATGCCATGTGATTTACAGCTGTCGATATTATCAATTGGTCTACTTAATAATAGTATAGTAAAATGTTACCATTGATGACCGCAACAAATATAGTTGTATTTTCTAAAAGTTTCTTTCTACCAAAACCCCAATATAGTTGACCCTCCCTAACACTCATCCACAGCAACTATGGTTGGGATAAATTGATGGAGCTCTTGTTGACCGCGTTGATCCGAACCACGTCAGCTCTCAGCAGCGGGATGATAAAAAGTTTCTCTCTTTTTAACTACTCACCCCTCAAGGTCCCGCTACGAAAGCCGTGTAGAAAGGGTTGTAGGGGGAGGGAAGGCTGTGAAGGCGGTGAATATTCGCTCCTGGCTTAGCGCGCAACTTAACTCGGAAGTGAAGAGAGTTACGCCCCCCTATCTCGTTGCGGCGACGTAACGCCCGCCATCTTCCCTCGAGGGAGGTATTAACGGTACGATGGGTCCTTGGGCCCTAGTCCGGGTCACGGTCGTTTCGTGGCCGAACCTTTCCCAGTACTAGCAACTTGACCTATGATAAACCAGCTCCGCTGATATTTCTTTGAACCAGGGGTGTGCCAACTGTAGAAACCAAAACCCACATAGAATATTAACCTGGACCATTTTGAGAGGGGAAGGTAAGTCATTTAGTGAGAAGGGAGAAACTACCTCCCCCCTTCCATCTCCCCTCTTAATTAATCAAGCAAAGGATTGACCATGCAAATGTGATGACATAAATTAAAAAAAAAATCCGTAGCTCAGTTATTATGTTTGAAACAGAATTTGAAGGTTATGTTTTTGATATTGTAGATATTCTCATGATTAGGGCAAAGCTTCTTATCACTTTGGTGGAAGTGCGAACCTCTATAAACTCTTCTGATTCGCCTCTAATTCAACTCCTATTGTACTTGTGGTTCACTCACACATGTCTTAATACATTTACAGAATTTATATATATATATATATATATATATTGGAAGTGTGCATGAGATCATCTTTGATGGTATATATCTGTATCACATGGCAAAACCTGATATGTACACTTTTGCTAATTTTTCAGGGGAGCTATTTGAAACTATAGATCTCTATTAGAGGAATATGAATATACTAATAAGTCCATTTTGCAATAATTTTTTTTAGATATCAGGTTTTGTCATCTGACTACAACACACATGAATAGACAATAAAAGATCAGCTTATACACATGTACAGGCTATCAAATATAAGCTTACATAAATGTATATGTTATAAAATATGGGCTTACACCCATGTATAGGCTATAAAATATCAGCTTACACACATATATATATATGTGTGTGTTTGTGTTTGTGTCTGTAATCAAATAGCCTACTGGCGAATTTAGAACACACAACGATAGCTACGCAACAGCCAACAACGACAAAACGTCACCAAGCCTATACTCATATTTACAATTTTATTGTTTGTTAAGTCATTTAAATTTTTTTATACCTGATACACTAAAAGGTCGATCAATTTGATTACTAAATGGGTTAGAATAACTGTCTGATTTTTACCAACTGGATTAGATTAACATACTTATCTATCGAGTTGAACTAGGCATGTAATTGTTTAGCTCACTTTTTAATCATGTTCCATTGGACTAGGTAACTTTTGTCACTGATACCAGGACTGGTACTGGAGCGTGTAAAATAGTAATTTACTTGTAGAGCTGGCTTCATTAATGGTGTAGCTAAGGCCTATTCTACACTAGCGGTTAAAACGCAGCGGTTTTGCCGATAGCTTACGCACCCAAACTCTTGAATCTACACCTGACTGTAAAAACGCGACTGTTAAACAGCTATCAAAACGCTACTTATTCTACACTAGCGGTTTAAATGCCGCGGTTGTTGCTTCCACTTGTGCAGAATGATTTACAAATGGACAGTGTACAGACCGGCTGTATTGCGGGACTTATTTTGTTGGAGGAAGCTCGCAAAAAAAAAAATCGTCAAAAGAGACGTTGGTGGACTCACACCACATTATCGAACCGTCTCTCAACAGGACAGATTCATATTATGTTTATGAATCACAGACTGTACCTAGAGAAGTTATTTTTGTACTATAGAATGTATGTGGTTTCATTTGATAAACTACTTGGTTTAGTGAATGAAAATATTATAAAACGTGATACCATCCTGAGGAAAATTATTTGTTATTCCTGCTGAAAGACTTGTGACATTGAGGCACAACTGCCTGTTAACGCCTAGCGTAGTTTGATTCGCGTTTCTACCGCTAGGCGGTTTTAACGCCTCCAGAGGTAGCGGTCAAAACGCTGGTCTAGACGAAAACTTATTTTCTAACTTGATAACAAGGGTTTAATTCAAAGGCGCGGTTGCTAGCGTTTTAACCGCTAGTGTAGAACAGATCTAATGCGGACACGGAACGCCGCGCTTCAATCCTGACTGGCACCGTTGAATGGTCCTCTCCTTCCCACCCTTCCCCCCATATAATTAATGGTAGTATTTTCTTAAAAAATAGGGTTCTGATAGAAAGAACAGATAAAAAAATTATACTCTTTTTTACCTGGGGATCAGCATTGATCCCAATTTTATCTATTATTACTATTCTTTTAGAAGTATTTATATTAAAATTAATAGCTGTAAATCACATGAATCATAAAAGTAGTTTTGGTTTTTTTGCTACTGTCAGATACTCTATTCTTCCGTCTAACTTTCACCAAACATATAATATATTCTGCATAACATTTTAAAATCATTTTATTGTTTCAAAATGGCACCTGACACAATAAGTTCTACACTTTATCTAAATATTGATAAGTCTATGTAATGAGGACGGTTAATTTGCTATAAGCCAATGATAACAATTTAGAACCCCTCTTTAAAATCATTCAAATAATTTATTTAAATGTATGGTTATTAAATGAAAACAATTGAATCATTTATATGTGCTTGCATAAATACGATCAAAAAAACGTAGCTCTTAGTTCCATTTCACAAAATGGAAAATTTGTTTGTATACATTTTCGAATACTGAACGTAAAATCAAAAGCGAATATAATTAGTGTGTTATTATTAAATAGTGTGTAAACTATCGGATTGAAATATGTATGGTCGTACTGTGGGGATTCATGAAATTATTAATCAGTAATTACGCACATGAATAACGTAATTTAGTCATCATCATAATTGTATACCAATAGAGAACAAAAACCCAACCTTACCCGAAAGTACTTTCATCAAATAATTTTGTTTCGGAAAATATCGGAGGAAATTTGAAGTTGGATCGGTCAAGATAATAGAAAATAAAGACACAGATGTAGTATTGTTTTAGATTAAGTAATTATATATTTATCAATACATCGTTATCTTCCTTCACCTTCCCCCCCCCCCCCTTCTTTTTTTNTTAATTCATTAGTTTTACTGTCATACATGATGGCGCCGCCTGCTTGAAGAGAAATAACTGCTGGCACACTGCTGTATTTCTTATGGGAATGGCAGTTATGAGGCAGTTGTGAGACTATTAAGAAAACTATTTTATTGGTTTGAGGAAGGTTAGCTAGATGTTTATAACACTTAATTTAAATTAAATTTTGCGAAATTTCGCTTGAAAAGTTGTTAAAATTAAGCTAATTTCACCTTTTCATGGTTTATTTTAGTTACAGAACTTAAAATGTAAGATTTTTTTTTTAAACCTATAAAGACATGTTGATAGATTTTACCTTAATTTTATCGCGAGACTTATTTTGAAATATCAGACCACTTCTTAAGTAACGCGGGATTTCTGGACGTCTGTAGCTTGCCTCATTGATCTGGGAAACGTCCCAAAATAACATTTTACCACAGTAATCATTGACTTAACAATGTTTAAAAAACATAATATAACTAGCCAGCATTTTATAAAATAAAGTCTGAAATGCATATGTATAAATCCATGCTCAAGCTGCTATTTTTTGTATCTTAAATATATCCATACACTTGATGCGGCCGCCTCGGTCAGCGAGAATTTACTAATCGCTGTCAGGCTACACGTCTTCAAATATAATGGCCTGTGTCGTTTACTGGGACTACTTCTCTATTCTTTCAAGCTTACATTCTCTTTCACCCTTCACCTACAACCACCCTTTTCCATTACACTAAGAAAGAGGGGGAAATAAAAATGCGAAATTTCTTTTCTCAAGATAAAGAAGGAAAGCTCGCTATTAATTCTCAAATACGAGTATCTTAAAATGTTATGTTGTGAACCTATCCAAAAATATTCTGTATTTGTCAGATGAAGGCTAAATTCAGAGCCCTCTTCATCAAGTCTAGCCTCATAGCTCCTCAAATTTGCTTAAATTATTATTATTTATTATTATTTAGCACCGCGTCTTACTACCCGTTTGGATTATACGCTTAAGTACTAATTACGCTAATGGATTAGGAATTGGGAAGGTTGAATAGAGGAAGTGAACCCACATTTGCGTGGAGGGAGAGGGGAAAACCATTTAGGAAAAACCACCCCCAGTTCACCCGACCGAGATTCGAACCTCAATCTCCCCGTCCTCGGCAGTCGGGCTCAACACGACTAGCGCGTTAGCCAACTACGCCACCGAGGCGGGTAAATTTGCTTAAAAAAAAAGTCGTTTAAAGTGAGCTAATGTCACATTTTCGCACGTTTATTTACATTAATAAAACTCAAACTACAGAGTTACTAAGAAAAAAGTGCCCTGCTGGAATCTTTTAAATTTATTTTGTGCTTGTACCATATTTAGAAATAACGCATCGTAGAATGAAACATTGATTTATAGTTGAACGTCTGCGTGGCAATTTCTCTCTTACTGAACTGGCCCTCTTAAAGCAATATTTATCTGTAGATTCACAGAGTTAAAGTTAAGGTTTAAAATTCGTTATTGTGTATCCGTCCCATTCTTACTGTCGTATATTTTCCTTCCTCTTGAATATTAAGTTAAGTGCTTTCCAAGTTATATTTATTTCACTCTTATAAGTAGAAACAAAGCAAGAGAGGTCGAACTCTCTTTCAATCACAAAGTTTCTTTATCAAAAAAATTGAATGGAACTTCTTTTAAATGTATTTATATTTTTTAAGTGGGGAGGAGGGGGCGAAAGCTAATTCTTTTAAGACTTTCCTACTTACTTCCTTGATATATCAGATATAATACAAATATCTTTTAAACCCCTAAGTTTTTTTATATATATTGAGTATAGCTTTATTTATTTTATATTTAATTTCTGAACCATACCGTTTATCAGCACACGAGAATGTCTAAGAGTGAAAGGACCTACCAATTCTGCCTGGAAAGGTATTTTCACACACCTTCCAGGGATCCTTTACATGCCACAATCGACATGGGACCAATGGTTTTACTTCCCCTACCAAAGAAGTCGTGCTTTGAGTTTTTATCTCTCAAGAAAAATCCGTCGACCACAGCTAGGTTCGAACCCACGTATATTGGGTCCTGAGGCGAGCACTTTACCCCAAAACCACTGTGGTCGACGATAACTTTATTGGAATAGAGTATTTTACTCTAACAATGTATTTAAATATCAGAGTTTCTAACAAACATGAGTAATTTTCTTTCTGAGTTTTATACTCTTCAAATAACTGTGTCACTAACGTTCTGTAGTGGAATTCTACATTATTCTGTATTACGAATTACTTGCACAATTGAATGTATGATATATGATTACAATAGAGGACTACTCGTGCAGTTCTTGAACTGACCCATTTCTCCCCTTCGTCGGCAGATAAAGGAGGGGAAGTAAAATGTATATAAGGGCCAATATTGCCCGTGTAACCGCACCACATAGATATTTAGCGCATTCATTGTTTTTTAGTGCTTTCTAGCGGTGAGTCACGGAACTAGTCATACAACCTTGATAGTTTCTTATAAGTTTTTGTCTATCAGCTCGTGATTTATTTGCTATATTCATTTAATGCTTCAGCGTTCACATTCAAGTATCTACCCGAGATTAAAATGGAGACCAACAAAGTAACCAACAGGATAGTAATTTGTCCTTGACATTTGCTTTTCAATAGCACGGGGTGGGGTGGAAACAATTAGACTTACTATGCTGAGGAAAGTGCTGGACAACGTGTTGAGGTTTGCCTGACATCCAGTGAAGCTCACATGAGTGACATTATCTACAAAAAGGGGAAAAATTGTATTATGTAGTTTGCTTTGATTTAGCTAGTGAATATTTACTTTTCAATTAAAGTGTTAATTTTCATGTTATTAATAGTCTCATCATTTCGGCACCATCCTGTATATTTTATTAGTAGCCTCTCGCACCATTACAGGCTATCAGAAAATTTCAAACCTAAAATACTGAAAAAGAGAGAATACATTCGCTTGAAATTGGGGATTGTTGGAGGAACAAACTCGTTGCACCCAATCAGGGACTAAACCTAGACCTTTCGTGTCCTAATCAAACACACACCGCACACCCAACTCCATCGGCTATCATATTATTTTTTTGCAGTGTTTATACAAAAACATTTTTTGGCCAAAATAAATAAAATATTGCTTAGCTAGAAACGTTTAGTTTAATTTTCTACACATAGTCCGCCTCGAGAGTTTTTGAATATTTGTCATGGTCGTCGCGACATTTGGCCAGAACTTTTTCTAATCAAGAGAAAAAAGTCGTCAAATATAACGATGCTCATAAATGGTATTTTTTTAGAATCAAGTGAGTCTGTAAGCTGTGTTCTGATATATAAGGTTTGTTCAGAAAGTGCATATTAAAAACTACAAATAAATATATGGTGCTATGTAGGTCTGCTGCGCACGCGTTTGTCTTATATATAACAATTTAGCACGGGGTAGACATCTGCCTCTGGGCCACGAATTCTTCCGTCCTTCCAATCTACCCCTAGAGAACCTGTGAAAAAGGGTGGGCGGACTCATGACGGTGTTTGCATCGGGAGTTGTGGTAGCGCTGTCCTAAGGGATGTGCTCATCTTGTGTTCTTGGAAAGAGCTTGGGTCCAAGGAGGACTCTTGTCTGACGCTATCGCCGATAAACCACTTGAGGTTTGGGTACTAGTCCAGGTTTTACACGACAAGATGTATTTAGCTGTATTATATTTAAATATGCTTGTCTGGGCTACATCACTGGTAGCCCAGTTGAAGGGAAGATTAGCCGGTACTTATGTACATTCGCGCAGGAGACGCCCGGATGTTCTAATAATACATTCTTTCCGTGAAGGTGCTTTCCATGTCCTGACGAGATAAGGTGATGGTGATGGTTAATATAAGGGTGTGGAGACAGTAGAAGCTCTTAACCTAACTTAAAACTAATCAACCAGATCCAGTTGACTTTTGGGATTGTTACCCTTTCGAGAAAAAATACCCTTAGTACCAGCTGGGACTCGAGCCTGGGACCCATAGATTCGTAACCAGGGGCTATTTATCTATATAGGAGTATTTTAGAATGAATGGATATTATATTATTAAATGAGGTAGAGATGCCAAACTTGTAATGCCTCCAGGGGTAGGGGACACAATTAAAAATAGTAAAGTGTAAGTATTAAAATTAGCTGGGTATTCTTAGGTCCATTATACTACTCTGAGATATGAATATATTTTAGGTATATAACGTGTACTTTCTTAATCGATTGATTAGATCGACACATGACTTAGAAACTAACAGACACAATACCCAGACTTCCATCCGTCAATTTATCACTGTGAAATTAGGATGGGAAGGGGGAAAATTTCACAAATGATACATTTTTTGGCTACGCCTGGAATTGACCCCTAGTCCACTAGACAGACACCATTACTGACTGAGTACTAAGGTGTCGAACCTCCAGATATATTATTATTTAGGTTTTCAAAACAGGCCATTATCGTCATAAAAATAGCCAACAAAACAAGACATATAAAGTCATAAGGGCATGTCTGTATAAAGGAGAGAAAAAAACGATAAACGAATAAGGGGATGGGCAGTGAAATTACTTTCCGCTTCAGTTCTCATGCGGTATAACGCGTTAGACTCGCATTGCACAAGATCGAGGTTGGCGGAAACGCAAGGAACTTAAATCCCGACCGGATGATTTAGTCCGCCCCTCCCCCTACATATCACTGTGATTATCCTATACTCTCTCTCTCAAAGCTAATGTGAGTGCTTTTCCTTAAATTCCCCGCGCCCCCTTCAACTCTAATGAAATGATTAAATATGGAAGGCAAAAACCCTCTCGCACTCAGTTTTCTTCTTTGTCGACTTCCCGGAGAAGGGGGGGGAAAGGGAGGGAAGTAATTAAAGCGTCAGCTGGAACATCGTTCGTTGTATGATACATATAACATTTTTCATGTATGCTAACATATTAAATTCCCATTTATAGTAAGTAAGACTAGTCATCATACAGGTGAAAAATCAACTTGTTTTCTTGTCTAAATCACATACTGCTTAGTAAAGCCCAGCAGTTTTAGGATTTTCTTGAAAATCCATAGCTCAATACCGGGTAGAGCACTGAAATGCGTTTCAAACGTTTATTAATCCCGCATTATTTAATAAATTGTTTAATATTTTAAAATATAATTTTCAACTGCCGATGATTGGGAGATCGAGGTTCGAATCTTGGTCAAGTGTACTGAGGGTAGTTTTTTCAAAATGGTTTTCAATTTTACCTCCACGCAAATGCGCGTACACTTCCTCTAAATATAGCCTACCTAATCCCTAAAACCATTAGCGTAATTTGTACATAAGCGAATAACCCGAATAGGTAGTAAAACGTGGTGTTAAAAAAAACCAAACAAAATGTAGGTGAAAATTATCAGCAGGTTTCTGACCAGTTATAAAGTAAAAATTAGTTTTAAAGTTAAAAAAAAATCAAGAACGTTATACGCGAAAATTTGTACTTCTGAGATTAAAGCAAAATATTAGAAATCTAAATTTGGCCTTCCTCAATAAAATAGAATTATGTTTTGATTGTGTCACAAAATAACATTTTAAAGATAATGTGAGATTGTTTTATAGGGTTTTATATAAGTTATCACACACTTTTTTTTAAAAGACTTTAAACTTAAAATTTAAACGGAATGTACCCATATATGGATGTTGATCTCGGTGGTCTTGAGATGTGT
>CABFWO010002621.1:68952-114129 GCA_902155825.1 Timema genevievae
CTAACCTAACCTAACCTAACCTAACCTAACCTAACCTAGAACACAACAGTAAACAAATAGAGCAGGGATATTCAAAACAAAGATGTGCGCGCGAAGTCGCATGTGGAGAGCAACATCGCGGAATCAACTTTTACTAAACCACAGCAGGCATAGTTAACTCTTCCTAGGAAGAGTTGATTTGTTTATTCTCTATCAACTTTTACTGATACTTTTAGTAAGAGTCGACTTTACATAGGCCGAGTCAACTCTCCCTAACAATCTACTTTTCCTGTGACATATGCATATAAAAACAAATGGACCACGTATTTTACTAAAGCCTGAACATACACATTTTGGAATGTTATTGGTTTATAATAACCTTTGTGTTGAAAGTAGCTAAGACAAACAACTACCGATAATGTCAGTCCGCAACTCTCGAGACTGCGCACCCACTCATTAAACTAAAGTTCAGCGATCGATACTTGTGGTCCAGACTGACTAACTCAAGTTTCTCACTGTGTAGTGTTTAATAAGCTGAGCTGAGAAACACACAGCATCGTAAGCAGATAGACGCGAGCACTGAGGGGGAGCTTTGATACAGCTCCTCTTGTGTTCTTTACCATCATGTACGCTCTGTTTTAATAACAATATACACCTGTATCTGTTGTCGTATGGTATAAGGCTTCACTCTCGAAATATATGTACAGGGAGATTGGGGTTCGAATACTGACAGGGTGTACTTAGGTTGGTATTATTTTCCACTCTACCTCCACGAAAATGCGGGTACATTTCCTCTAAATTCAACCCTCATCAACCTTAACTCACTAGCGTAACTAGTACATATACGTATAACCTGAACAGGTAGTAAGACAAGGGGATAAGAAGAATAAGAGAATAAAAAATATAAACCCGCATCGGTGGCCACATGGTGTAACGCGTCACTTTCGTCTGGATTGCAGGGGGCTGTGATATTGGGATTCGAATGTGGGTGCATTTCCTCTAAAATTCTACCTTTCTCATTCCTATTCCATTAGCGTAATTAATGTATACGTATAAACTGAACGAATAATAAGACGTGGTGAAAATAAAAATAATAAAACAATCTAGACATTAAAAAAAAAGTAGTAAGGCTCTTTAAACCAGGTTAGTCTTGGCTGTATTTCTGATGTCTTCCTGACCCCATATGACTTTTTTTTTTCAAAATCACCCTAATGGTTTAAGGTAAACTCACTGCCCCGTAGTTTTAGTATTAATTTAACCACATCGGGGGACACGTGGCCTAAACGTCAAGCTCGTATTGTCTTGTTTGATGGGGATGGAGGGATCTGGGCTTGAATCACGTTATTATTAAATGGTTTTCAACCCTCCCTCTCCGAAAAGCGGATACATTTAGTAATGATACTGTTTTGGACCCCTCTCATATATTTAAAAAAAAAGTCATGGATGAAGTGTAGATAAACTGTATATAAAATATCCTAGTAATACTTCATCCATGGAGAGTCACGGGCTTTTCAGAAATAATGTCAATGTATTGCACCATAAAATCTTATTTTTCTTTCAAATATCAACTCCGTAGTGTTTACAAAAAGCGTTAGACGCTGGATCCCTCTACCCAATAGGAAGCTAGCCCTCACAACACCTGTTGCCAGGAGTTTTTCCATTGGTTAGTTTTAACACTGCTGACAAGGGTACCAAGAGGCAAGGGGTAGGTCATATATAAGCCGCTTGTGCGTATGAATATTAACAGTGCCAGTAACTTAAATCCGTAGAGTACATTAAATATATTATAAAGAATATAACATTACACAGTACACGGAACATGGAAAATGTAATATCGTAGAAAAATAATCCGTAAATAATTTCATTTAATATCGTATATTCAGTACCAACGGTGTAATCAGTTAAATAAAACGTGTGCAACATCAAAAGTCTTTTTAATTTCATAATTATAAGTATCAAATATACACAGATCACATAACCGCGAGCAAGCGCGCAGTAAGGCATGCTCGCATCGTCATCATGGCGAAGCCCAATATCGTTATAGATACTGCTCAACAGGGCAATATCTCATTATAAATCCGTATCATCTTAATTGGCGCCGTATCGCGGGTCAAATAATATCACATAAACTCCAATAACTCTTTAATTGGCGCCCATCGCGAACGCGTAACGCTATAATTTCCTCTGAATCCACTTCCCTTAGCCTTACTCATTAGTATAATTAAATGCGGATAGCTTGAACGGGTAGTAAGATGCACTGTAAAAATAAAAATGGTAATTATTTACGTCTGCGAATGAATAAGTACATTAAACTACCCTGTATTGATCACTCACACTTTGTATGGTTAAATTACTTTAAAAATTCAGTGTTTGTTCATTGAAAAACTGTGCTTTTAATAATTCTACAAGCCTCAACTTGTGATTACGTTCCTTTCTAAAAGCGAAGCTCATTTGTTGATACTTAACTAACGACTAATGTCGTCTGCTATATCGTTTTACTTGTTACATTTCTTCCTTTGTATCACAAAACTTGTCACAGAATAGTTTCTTTAAGAATATATAAAGACCCTTAAAGTGAGGCAACAGGGACAGCCAATCTAGGATTTGCCTCGAAAACTCTTGAAAAGGGAAAATAATGGCGTCTTATTAGGTATGATATTTTATTGAAACATTAAAAACTTGACAAGATATGGAACCTAAGCCTATTCGCACATGAACGAACACAAAATAGTATTTATTATTATTATTATTTAGCACCGCGTCTTACTACTTGTTCGGGCTATACGCTTAAGTTCTAATTACACTAATGGATTAGGAATTGGGAAGGTTGACTTAAGAGGAAGTGAACCCGCATTTGCGTAGAGGGATAGTGGAAAACCATTTAGGAACACCCCCCCCNCCGACCGAGACAAAATAGTAATCATTAAAACAGTATTTTTTTAATCAAAGTTTTGAAATGAAATGATTAATTTTTTTCGAGAATAAAACACGTAATCTTATATCGTAATTAAAGCTGGTGATTAAATCAGAGGTTTTTTTTCCAAAATAGTTTTCCACTCTGCCTCCACGCAAATGTGGGTACACGCATAGCCTTCCTAATCCCTTAAAAACCACAAGCGTAATTGGTAAATAAGCCCATAACCCGAACGGGTAGTAAGACGCTGTTCTAAAAAAAGCTAAGTTCTTAAATTTAAAACCATGCTCGTGGTATAGTAGTCAGAAGCTCGGGTTCGATTCCCGGCTGGTATAGGGGAATTTTTCTCTAAGGGGGAATAGTTCCCATGGTCTCCAAGATTTGGTTAATTAGGCTTAAGTTAGGTTAACATCTTTATTGGCTCCACATGGTCATATTCTCTATCATCATTCTTTCACCATCGGGACATCGAAAGCGCCTACACGGAAAGGATGTACACATTTTTTTTGGTACCTCGTCCTACTACCCGTTCGGGATATATGCTAGATGTACTATTAGTATATTTGGGCGTCCCCTGTGCAACGGTACATTAGTACTGTTTAATCTTTCCGCAAACTGAACTACAGATTGATGTAGCCCAGATATGCCATTATTATCACCGCAGTAAAGATATAATGCATGTTGGTGCAGGGTCCGGGTTGTAGTGTTGATGATCGGCTAGAACTGTCATTTGTTAGATATTGATAAGGTGACAGTTGGTAGATTAAAGAGGAGAAGGCTGTGTTTCATATCACTGGCCAGTAATTCCTTTAAGATAGCGTGGTTTTTTCACTTACTCGATAACGTAGCGAGTACGCAGTAGATGGGGGCAAACTGGTGGGAAATCCATGTAATATGGTTGGAGTACAGGAGCTGGTATCTTTATTCGATATGGCAAACAAATAACTTGTCGTTCCAGAACCTGTTCCGTGGAATAAAAGTATTTGGAGGTCTGAAAGCCATAAAAGATGGTCATAATAATTCAAAGCATGACGGCAGATTATTGTTTATGTCTTTATTAAAGTCTTCGGGCGTATACTCTTTGAATGTACACCAATAAGTTGCCAGAATAGTTATTAAAACTGATTGTTTTAAAATAACTAACGAATAAATCAGGATCGCAAGTGTTTTCCATAGTAAATGTTTCTTTGGTGGTCACCAAGCCTTACATTTAATACTTATCTCCTCTCCCAACCATCAACTTACCTTTAAGACAAGGATATCTCTAAGACTCTTTCACTCACACCATTGTCCTAGTGCTTTCTAGAGGTTTAGATATGTAACTAGTTTTTTAAATTTCAACTAGCCGTGTTCATTTGCTAGCGTGTTCTGAATACAAAGAACGACATTGCGATCCCATTTGTATATCTTTGGCCTCATTTAATTCAGATTTCTATGTATAGTTTTCCTTCTATGGGTTCCGAAATGTGCAAGCTATAGTATAGTAGGTTTACGCATAGAAGATAAAACAAACTTAAAGAACTAAGCACGCGGATTTGAAAACATGTATTTCACCCCCTCTCACCTCTTTTGTCTCTGAATCTTTGGGTTGCGTAATAACTTAACATATTTCTCCATTTAACCCAAATCATCCTCTTCTAAACACCAAAGACATGAATGACTTTGCACTAGTAAATGTAATGAGAAATTAAATTTCATTCTTCTGTGCCTCACTCAAAATTGTATGGAAAATTTGGGTTTTTGTATTAAGAGAAAAAAAAAGTGGCAACCCTGTTTTGGGCTCCTTTACTAGACCTCTCTACGGAGCGCTGATATACGAGGAACGAACGGATCGTTCAACGCACTGCGAGTGTCACTTGTTTTATCCCCCTCCTCCTTCCCAACCATCTTGTTGCGACACTACTAGGTCAGCAGAAGTCAGCTGTCGGCGATCGTTGAGCGACCGGTGCGGTCCCCTACTTCTTCTTCTCTGGGACGATGTACTTCGTACCACGTGATACATTGTGGTAAACCCTCGAGTGTCTTGGTGAAACAACGCGCTATGCGACGCTTTGAGTTCTCTGGTAGTTGGACCTCTCTCTCTCTTTTTTTTTTCTTCTATAGTTGAAAGGAATATCCACAGGATGCCTCAAATTGATAGGGATAGTTTACTACTCCTATCGGTGGACATGTAGACTAAATGCCAGGCTCATCTAGTCTGGTGTATAGGTGAATTATGAGGAGGTCGATGTTTCAATCCCAGTTTAGGAAAATTAGATTTTTTTTAAACTTCTAAATTTCCCTTTACGCAAATTCTGGTACATTTACTCTAAATTATACCTTTCTTATCCCTACCTCATTAGAATTAAAATGCAGATAGCCGTGGTGGTAAAATATGTATTTTATTTAGCACCGCGTCTTACTACCCGTTCGGGTTGTACGCTTAAGTACTAATTACGCTAATAGGTTAAAGAATTGGGAAGGTTGAATTTAGAGGAAGTGAATCACGCATTTGAGTGGAGGGAGAGTGGAAAACCACCGCCAGTTAACCCGAGCGAGATTCGAACCTCGACCTCCCCGTTCTCGGCAGTCTATCTCAACACGAAATTAACGCGCTCGCTAACTACGCCACCGAGGCGGGTAGGTGGTAAAATAAAGTATTACGCTTGCTATAAGTAATGTAGGCCTATATTCTATCCGTATATTAAATAAATCTTTAGTTTTACATTTAAGGGGGCTGCCTCGTTAAGTGAAAAATTACCGCGCACACGGCTCTTTTTCCTTTAAAATCCTATAGTTTGAATTTTATTAATAGAATAAAACGTGTGAAAATGGGACATTAGCTCATTTTCAACGACCTTTTTTAAGCAAAATTGCTGAAACATGAGGTTAGACTTGTTGAAAAGGGGCTCTAGATTTAGCCTTTCTCTAACAAATCCAGTAAATTACTATTTGACAGGTTCACAACAGAAAATGTTAAGATATTTGAGAACTAACAACGAACTTTGATCTTTACCTTGATAAGAAGTCTCATAGTTTTTTTGTTCCTCTCTTTCTTACTGACATGACAAAGGGTGGTTGTAATTAGAGGGCGAAAGGGAGTATAAGCTTATACCGAATAGAGAAGTAGTTCAAAAACGATACATACAATTATATTTGAAGCTGTGTAGACTGACAGCGTTTAGTACTTTCTCCCTGACAAAGAGGCGGCCGCCTTTAACACTTTAGTCTATAGAGTAAAGGCGAGAAGAGATATATAAAAAAAAAGACTGGGGTTCAAACCCAATGGTTGTGTACTGAAGGTGATTTCCTACTTTTAGGTTCCCTATTATTCATCCAGTCGAATGCTGGTGCAGTGAAATTTCCATTAGAATAACCTTATCTTACAGCTAAATAAACGCTAGCAAATCCACTTTCACGTATTCATACGTCAGCTCATATGATCCGCATTTGTCACTTTTGATAAAGGAAATTAATATCTTTAGAATAACACTAATAATATAGTAAAATGTTATCTATGTTGACTGAAAAAAATAGGGATGTATTTTCCATAAAAATTGGACTGTAACCCGCTTCGGTGTCCGCTTGGTCTAAGACGCTACTCTCGTGTTAAACTAGACTGCTGATGACTGGGAGATCGAGTTTTGAATCTCGGTCAGGTGTACTGAGGGTGGTTTTTACCAAATGGCTTTCCACTCTCCCTCCACGCAAATGTGGGTACACTTCCTCTAGAACATAACCATCATCATCCCTAATATCACTAGCGTAGTCAGTAACCCGAACGGGTAGTAATACTTGGTGCTAAAAAAAATTAACTGTACATTTACTTGAGACTCGAGCTATTCAATTTGTTCTTTTAAACTAGATAGCAAATCTTTGTTAGCTGTACAACTCTTCACTATAGTCTATTTGCGGGACATTTATGACACATTTAACAGTGTCTAGATCTACTTTCAAACATTCATACGCCAAGAGGTGTATTCTATGATTGACAAAAAATGTAATATAAACTGAAAAAATTAAAAATTGGCATCTGTAATATTACCACTGGCTATTAAATTTACGATAGTTTACCTAGTAGTTTACAACAGTCAGAGCAGTTAGTGGTGAATCAACGTTTAACATTAACTTCTTGTCCCAGCCGGTCTCTTGGTCTAGTGTTCAGCATTCCTAGCTACTGACCTAAAAGTCCTGGGTTTCGATTCCCGGTGGTACCATCCGTATTTTTCCCTGGGTGAAATTGTTTCTATGGTTGCCGTGGTCTTGTTAGTTAGAATTAAGTTAGGTTTAAGACTTCTAATATCTGTGTATGAAGAGTGCTGTTTAAAAATCCAACAAAAAAAATAAGAAACTAGATATTTTCATTGTGTGTAAAACAGCATTCAAGTTAATTTTAATCTGATCATTCACCGGTGGAAACGATACTTAAATGTCAAACATAATCTACTTTGTTCTTGTTTGGGAGATTGGTGTTCGAATTTCGCCATATCCTTCCATGCAAATACGTGTATACTTTCTCTAAATTCTACTTTCCTCATCCCTACTACGTTATAGTAATTAATATAAATATGTTTATATCCCGAACGGGTGGTAAGAAGTTATGAAATAAAAATAATTCTGTTTGATTGGACATGCTCCTGTTTAGCACTCTTCCAGGGCCCCGCTGCTTGATATTGATTCGCACTTGTTTGCACAATAGATCGCCCGGTAATGAGAAAAAACTGGAACAGAGGTGGTTGGAGATGTTGTTCTGCTTCTTTCCTCTATCCTGTGTGTTTATCTTCCCCTTCCTCTCTCTCCCCTTTTCTACCTACTAAACCTACACACGCTTCTGTTTTGTTTATTCGATGGAGACATACTATTTATAGCGCACTGTAATTCCAATTAGATTAGAGTTTCTTCCGAAGAGTATCCTAAGAGATTTGGGGGGGGCGAGGGGGGGACAAGTATTTAATCTAATTAGTTTTGAATTACTCTAAGTTGTAGTTTTAAATAATTTTTGCTGGTTTTTCTAAAGGTTTTGTTAATATGACCTTTTTTATATTGTTTTTATTACTTCCAAGATTATAAAAAGTGACATTTATTAAAGATAAAACAATGTTACCTTTAAAAGTTAATTTTGAATTTTTTAAATGTTTTGGGAAAAAGGAGGAAATTATTAAAATATTAAAGCTAGAGTAAATATTATGTTGCTTGTTTTATCCTTGTAAAAAAATATTCCTGGGAATTCCTTTCTTGGTAATTGTGGAATTGTGTTATTCTTACATTTAATAGTTGTTTTATTTTACCTCAATAGATGTGATGAAGAATTTGTTCATAAAAAAAGTATACGACAAGGGACATTAAGGTCTTTTACTCGCGTCTCAGACAATACGTATTGAATGCACTAGAAATAGTTTTAATAGTGAGCCCCGAATCACTCCTACTCCACCGGGATTTGAATCAAAGTATCTTAGAGGTGGCGGAGATCGTTTGAGGCATTATTAATGGCTCGGTGTGATCATTCCCATGGCTGAGGTCAGTAAACGTCATAGTTAAAACCTAGCAATGCTTAATAATTAGTGGCTTGATCTGCATCGAGCCTCCGCCATGCTAGTTTTATGGTATGACAAAAAAGTCTCTACTCAAGAAACACGAGCCGCTTATTTTTACCTCTTCTGTCCCTTTCTTCTTTCAAGGCAGCCTATTTTCGTGGGGAACACATTTGAATCGCGACAACACGTCTTGTGTATGAAACCCCCTCCAAACATGAAATGCAACACGGCGTTCACAACTGTCTTAGGAGTAGTTTGCCTTTTCTATATCACGGTGATATGTACGACTAACTGAAACCCGCTTAGGTGGCCGCATGGTCTAAGGCGCAATAAACTAGATTGCCAATGGTGGAAGGATCGTGGTTCGATCCTGGTAAGGAGTACTGAGGGTGGTTTTTTCAAAGTGGCTTTCCACCCTCCCTCCATGCAAATGCGGTATATACTTCCTATAAATATAACCTTGATAATCCCTAGAATCATTAGCGTAATTAGTACATAGGTGTATAACCTAAACGAGGTGCTAAAAAATAATATTGATTTTAATATAATATTTTGTGTTGAGTTGTGTATATAAATTATGCAAATACATTCAATGATGAAAATGTGTGGTCCGGTACGCGACTTGGTCGTAGGGCTTAGAACTATTTTTGTTTAAGGGTCCTATATAATATATCACTAAGACGCGTTGCAGACGTTAGAAATCTCGCATTAATTAAGAAGTGGTTTGAAATTTTTTTAGTATAGCTTTGAACAAAATGTAGGCGAAAATTATCCGCAAGTTTCTGATCAGTTAAAAAGTTTAAATTTAGAGTTTAAAATTTTAAAAAAATTCAACGACGCCTTACGCAAAAATGTCTACTTCTGAGATTAAAGAAAACTTTTAGAAACCTAGATTTAGCCTTCCTCTATCAAATAAAGTATGTCACAACAGAACATTTTAAGATAATGTGGGATTGTTTTATAGGGTTTTATGTAAGCTATAACAGCCTTTTTTAAAAACAATTTTAAAACTTAAAATTTAAACTTTTTAGCTGGTCAGAAATTCCTTTTACATTTTGTTGAAAACAATATTTAAAAAAATATCTAACCACTAATAAATAATCTGGGACTTATAAGACTTATAAACCCATGCAACACTTCTCATTGTTATACTACTGCTTATCTAAACGAGAAACTAAATAATATTTCAGTAAAAACATTCGTATTTTTTATATACAGTAGTTTTCTCTCCGCTTCGTACTTTCCGTCTCTGTTTTTTGAATGTCTACACGAGTAGGAACGAGGAATACAAAATTTATAGAGTTAATTTTTTTTCTGAATTTTCGTGGAGGGAGGGAGGAAAACTATTTAGTAAAAAATAATAATCCAAGTACACACCCGGTCGAGACTCAAACTTTGACCTCCGCTCACCGGCCAACCAGACAAGATTATACTGATCGTACCCCCCACTAATGCGTATCTTATTATGTAGTATGTGACGTAATATCTTAGGTTAAGTAGTATAAAAATCATTGTATGGCCAAGTATGTGTTTAAAGAATGTGCATTCAAATTCACCAATAAATAAAAGTGTACTCTTACAAAGAAGCCGGTGGGGTATTTTACTTTGTTCATTCCTCTTGAAGCTCGCGTCGTACAAAGCATAGTTGGTTCCCTCTCAAGTTCCTGTTATTCTGGTGAGAGCCCAATATACTTGCACTTGACTGCTGGCGAGAACGCCAGTCTTACATCTTGAAGTGTGGAATGTCATGGGTTTAGTACCCACTCAAAGACATTACTCTAGTAAATAACTACTTCGTACTAAATGACAGCATTAAAATAAATATATGTGTTATTGAGTTGATTAATATCCACATGCCTTCGAGTCAAACTGGTGATTATTTTCTGAGAAACTAGGACTTTAAAAAACATTATCTACTTCGCCTTCTTGCTAATTTCCAAAGTATAGTCGGAGCGTCATAACAATAAAATAATTTAAAATTAAATCTTATCTAAAGTGTAGTCATAGCATCATAAGAATAACCGTGATTATAGTTGTAGCGTCAATAAAAATAACCTTGTTTAAAGTATAGTCGTAGTGTCATAATAAGAACCGTAATATATAATCATAGCGTCATAAGAAGAACTGTAATGTATATTCGTAGCGTCATAAAAATAATCTTGTCTAATTTATTGTCTTAGCGTCATAAGAATAACCATGTCTAACGTGTAGTCGTATCGTCATAAGAATAGCCGTGATGTATAATCGTAGCGTCATAAGAATAGCCTTGTCTAATGTATAGTCTTAGCGTGATAAAAATAGACTTGTCTAATGTATAGTCTTGGCGTCATAAGAATAACTTTGTCTAATGTATAGTCGTAGTGTCATATAAGAATAACCTTGCGTTATGTATAGTTGGGGTGTCATAAAAGTGGGCTTATTGTACTATTATAGTAGGGGCGTCATAAAAATAAACTTATCCACTGTAAAGTCGGAAGTGTCATACGACACCTTATCTAACGTATAGTTGGAGCGTTAAAGTAATAACCTTTTATGACAATTTGAAAAGTTACTATATTATATTTAATATATTAATGTGCCAAGCTATGTTTTATGCAACTTTCCCTTTTAAAAAATAGGGTCATTCTTACTAGTTTTAGACCTATATCAATGTCGACTATCTTAAACTTCAAAATGTCCTTTTTGGGGGATCTGACTCAACTTGCTGACGTGATAACTTTTTGCTTTAAGCAGACCACTCAGCTAAAATGGTAGCATTGTACAGATCTGTGACGTCATTATCCATCTTCTCTCTCTCTCTTTTTTTTACCTCAAACCCCAAAAGGCATGTTACCATACACAGCATTTATCAATTTATTTTTTGCTCTCACTCTTTTTTGAGTTATGACAATCTTGTTTGCATATGCCGCTCTTTGGGAACGTGATAATTTGTCACTCTTACTTCTGAAAAGAAAGGAGAATAAATTTAGGTTGGTGTCATGTATAAAGAAACCAACAACCAGTTCTTAACTTTAGCGTTTCTTCACTATAATGTGTACCTAAATCACTTAGCTGATTGGCTTATTCGTGACTTACACTGCCTACAGGTTTATAAAGCGATTTTTCAACTTGGTGTCACGTAAAATAATCTTAGTAAAACTAAAATAGTCAAGTTATTAACATAAGTGAGAAATAGGTCCCTTGGAAAAAACACAATTTAACTATTGTTTTTTAACCCACCTCAGTGGCGTAGTTGGCTAACGCGCTATTCGTGTTGAGCTCGACTGCCGAGGACGGGAAGATCGAGGTTCTAATCTCGGTCAGTTAAACTGGGGGTGGGGGGTTTCCTAAATGATTTTCCACTCTTCCTCCACGCAAATCCGGGTTCACTTCCTCTAAATTAAACCTTTCCAATTCCTAATCCATTAGCGTAATTAGTACTTAAGCGTATAACTCGAACGGGTAGTAAGAAGTGGTGCTAAATAATAATAGTAATAATAAAACTATTGTTTTCTTGTTTTTCAGGTGAGCTCTTGCCAGAAATAACAATGCAACTTATTCAATTTAAGTGCAGGGATAATCCTGATGGTGAGTTGAATTTTATAATAATAAGATTTTACATAAACATTCATGTGGAGCCTCAAGTCCCAGCCCAATGATAAAATCTTGAATTAATTTTATTTAGTAACAAATACATCTGGGTGGCCCTAAGAAGGTGTTTTAAAAGTTTTACTATTTTTCTTTAAAAAACAAAACTAATATCCCGAACTTATTAAAATACAATTAATTTTTTATTAATATCATTTAATATCTCTAGAAAAGTATACATATTGTTTTCGTGCACTTTAAAATTAAAAAAAGAGATCCACTTCAATAGCCGAATTGTCTAAGGCTTCACTCTCGCGTTGGACTGACCTGCTGATGACGGTGATATTGGGGTTCGAATCCCGGCCGGGGGTGTTCTGAAGGTGGGTTTTCCTCTATGTTTTCGTGTTTTCTCATCCTCTATCCACGCTACTGCAGGTGCACTTTTACCTAACTCACCCTCACCCCTTAAATATAAGCCGTTAATAAACACGGTGTGAAACGTTATCATTTTGAAAAGAGCTTACGTAACATAAATTTTCCATTTTTAACTATCGTTTTCCATTAGATTCTCGATCCATAAAAGCTTAGTGAAACATTTTTATATTTTAAATGTGATTCTTTTCTCTTTACTCGCATATCTCATGTGCTTGCCCATTATTGCGTTAATTAGCACGAGTTTAATATTTACAAAGTGGTATTACTTATATCCTCACCTTTGGTGTAGTAGGTGACCTGGTGGTCTAGGGGTAAGGTGTCGGACTTCTGTGCTGAAGTTCCGGGGCTCAATCCTCGGTCCCGGCACAGATTTATCTGATTGCCAAACCCTTCCTTTACCTCTGACAAGACGTGTATTAATTACAACTTGTGAATGTGAGGAATGCCAGGCCTCCACCGTGGTTCGGATTCCACGTTAAACTGTAGGTCCTCCATTTCATCTCACAATCACGCTACCATTACACATTAGCGTAAGTGCGTATAACCCGAACGGGTAGTAAGACGCGGTGCTAATAATAATTTGGTGTATAATTAAGTGAGGATGTCTTTCGGACCGAAGTTTCAGGTCAAGTACCGCCACTAATATTGTTCCGTCAACCATCACTACGTATATAGATTATCCCTTCACCTTAGCGGTCAACAAAAAAAAAAACAACCCCGTCCACCTTGCTTACCCTGGTGAAACCCCGCTTTGACGCATAGTAAATTAGTAATGACGTCCCTTCTGCATGTTTGCCCGCAAATTGTTGTCCCCAGCGACACAATGGCACTTGTGACCAGCCTCTCCTGTCTCACCCCCTCCCCCCCTTCTCAACTATCCATCGTTAGAACAAAGGGTGAGCCCCTTACTACCTCCTGCCCTGCGCTACAAAGATACTCTCTCCTCTGTACGACGATAATATCGTCCTTTACAGAAGAATCAACACTCGGGTATAGTGGGTGTATCAACATTAAAGTTTCAACGTTTATCTGGCGCGG
Organism: Timema genevievae; assembly: GCA_902155825.1. NCBI lineage: Eukaryota > Metazoa > Arthropoda > Insecta > Phasmatodea > Timematidae > Timema > Timema genevievae. The sequence continues at coordinate 82,399 of CABFWO010002621.1, forward strand.
TTTCCGTCCCTTTTGAATAATTGTTTTGATATACATATTCCATCCTTATAAGCTCTGATATAAACTGCGTTCCTCCCAAATCCTCCTTTGTATAAATAATAATGAATAAAGTAAAATAATATAGCAAATTAAACATATTAATTAAAACAACTTTCTTTTCATTTCAAACATTTATTTCAACATGATAACATTTTTCGATTTGAGTGGTCCAATAAACCCCCCCCCCCCCTTTTCCAAAATAAACTAATTTCAATAACATGGTGAAGAAACGATTATTTGTCTCATTTATATAATTCTTTGATGTTTAATTCTTCGTCAAGATTTGCTTTTATGAACGTCAATTTCTTTGTGAAAAAAACAACATCCAAACGAACAAACATAATTTTTTCATTCAACATTTTTAAACTCTATACAATGACACAATTTATTTCAAATTATGTTTTAACTAAGTAGCTATGACAGGTAGTAGACCTACGAAGGTTACGTTAAAATAAAATGGAATAATTTTTAAAAAAATCAATTTAATACGTGACGGGATTTACACAGGAGTTTACGATCATGAAATCTTCGGGACGGAATTGACGTCAACTCATCTGGCGGATGGCGAAAAAAAGGAACAAATCGTAGTTCGAGACCCTAACTGTGTCGGTAGCCTAGCTGCCTACTGAGCTAGGGCTACCGAGTTCGATTCCCGAGCTCGATTCCCGGAACGGTCTAAAAATTTATCGTTGGTCAAATGTGTGCTTCCCTTATTACAATGATAAATTAACTGCTGGGAACTGGATGCTGTGTCTTCTCCAGATTTAAGTTAGTTTATAAGTCGCGTGCTTGCATAATCAGTCGGTTCAGAAAGTGCACCTTAGATACGGGTACACCCCGCTATTGGAACATGTTAGATTCCAGACCGTTGTCATAAAGCAATTTTTAATGCCTGTACTGTACTGCAACCGTCTTATATGTGCATAACTGACATAAGTCAATAATTTATATTAACTAAAATAAATATTGTACTGATGTAATTTTTCCATAATATAGTCTTAAATAAGTCCATAAAATATTTATCTCCAGCATCATGATATCAGTGAAACATCTGTCGGATATTCGGGTATAGTCACAGTTTAAAGCCGTCGTATGAGCTAAGCGATGGAAAGCTAACCGTCTCCTGTTTATCGTCGTATATCTGTATATCAAATAAAAATAAATGGTATGGTGCGCCGTACAAACTTTACTTTTCCTTTATATTAAAATAGAGTGATTTACTAAAAACTCGTAATATTTGTAAAACGAAATAATTTACAATACTATTGTAGAAACACTCCATCAAAGAAATAATATACACTGTTACATAAATATTGAGAAAAGATGAACCTCTCTGTCCACCAAAGAGCATAACAATCAATTTCACATTTCAAAGTGCTCCATAAAAAATATATGTATTATATAATAGTTAGCCTATATATATATATAGGCTAACTATATATATAGGCTAACTATATATATATAGGCTAACTATATATATATTTGCTTATAGCTCAGAAACTATTGGTTTTATAAAAATAAATAAGATTTATTTTTATTTTTAATAGCATTTTTACAATAATAAGTTATTTAAAATCTCAAATAGTTGTCAAGATATAATAATTGGAAATTTCTGCTTATATAAAGTATCCTTAATGTAATTTTAATGAGAAAACGAGAATTTCAACTTTATTTATAATAATAAACCGTACTTAGATACAAGATTTAATCAAAATCGTTATAGCAGGTTTTGAGAAAATTGATTTTATCTATTTTTGGCCTTAAATAAGCTACCCTAATTCCATAAACTCCTCGAGGGAACTCTTTGAAAATCCTTGATACCAATTTCTATCCTGATCAGTAAAACTGTTTCGGCTCCAGTCCGAGATACAGACAGACATATGCCATCGCAAAAATCACGTTTTCTGTTCCAGGGGTTCCATGATACGTCGACATTTATCGAAATCTCGAGTTTAATTTCTTTTAATGATCACAATACTTCTATCTCCGAGGGGTCGAAATAAATAAAAACATCACGTTTGTATTTCTTTCAGCCCGAGCCGTGGAGGAACCAATAAACAATAAACCGATTTTTTTCCCCCACGGAAAATGTTAAACGCACATTTCACAACCGTATAGCGATTGCACTTGACTAACATAGCAATCTTGTATGTTTCTACACAACCGACAGCTATAGTGTTTCATTTAAAAAAAAGAAGTAATTTAACGTTCACTTTCTGAACCAACTGATTATATCAGTACATGACTTATAAAGCAACTTAAATCTATAACGGACACAACATCCAGACCCCGGACGTTAATTCACCACGATGACAGGGTACGTAAAGCCATGTGATCGGCAGCTGTTGATTTTGATAGTTAATATCAACACCTAAAATACCCGCTTCGTTGGCCGGATGGTCTAACGCGCTACTCTCATATTAGGCTAGACTGCCGATGACGGGGGGGATTGAGGTTCGAATCTCGGTCAGGTGTAGTGAAGGTGGTTTTTTCCAAAAGGATTTTCACCCTCCCTTCACGCAAATTCGGATACACTTCCTCTGAATATAGCCTTCCTAATCCCTGGAACCATTGGCGTAATTAGTAGATAGGTGTACAACCCAAACGGTTAGTAAGAAACGGTTCTAAAAAAATGCTAATAATATGATAAAATAATCGAAAAAAAAATTGAAACCTTTCATCGTACTTTTCAAACGTTACTAAAGCTACTTTCATGTGTTCCAAAGTCAAATAAAGTGTTTTGCAAGTAAGGCCTAAGCAAGAACTATATTGACTACAACTTTAAAACTATCCGTATCGGTGGTGTGTGGACTAAGGCGTCAATCTCGTCTAGTCTCTCGCTCTGATGACGGAGAGGTTAGTGTTTGAATTCTGGTCGGGTGTATTAAGGTGGGTTTTTTTTCTTAATGCTTTCCGTTCTTTTCCTCCACGTGAATTCGAGTTTATTTTCTCTGAATGAGCTCTTTAGGATAGGCCTACCTATGCGAATATCTCAGATGAATGAGCATAAAAATTACTCTTTTTTTTTTACTATGAAATAGCTTTCATCTCGATGCTGATAAAAAGTTACTCTTCCAGATTCCGACATATTGAAAAGGAATGATTGAACAGTTTAAAAGGACTCTGAATATTTTACAAGCTTCGTTAAAGCCTCGGCACCAAACGGCTACTTAATACCTCACCGTATTCGAGTTTGGCCGAAAAAAAGGTTTAAATTGGTTCGTTTATAAAATATTCCGTTTGTCTTTATGTTTATTTCGAACACTCGTCGCGACGTTGTAAAAATACACTTTGCTTGGGGTTTTTTTATAACGGGTATTCATTTTTTTTCTTTACGTAATTTTATTTTCCTCCAAACTACCATTTTCCAATAACGCGGTCGTTTAATTACCGATATCGAACCAGAATATAATATATGCTCCCCCATCCTACCCACAAATACTGATTACCGGTTAAAACCATCTCTTTAATCTATTTGCACTTAGTTTCTAAGTGCTTCGTAACGTAAAAAATGTGTTGAATCAGTGGTGAATATAATTGTTTTAATTAGTATAGATGAACACAAAAAATATCTTCTTAAATTTTAGTATCAGCGTTCTTTTAATCAATGGTACTTCGAACGTTTTAAATATGCTCACGGGTTGTATATATAAATAAAATAAATAAGACAAGACGTATCTGAAATAGGGAAAAAAAAGTGTTTTTTAAATATTTATACATGAAAGGTGTACGTGGGAAAAACTTTCTCTGCGCATTGTTTAATATATATTATCACTTTTATATACGCACTGGCAAGAATTCACTTTGGTTTGGAATTAGTGTCTTGAAAATAATTTCCTCTAGTCGTGGAGTGAAATTTAAAATAAACCATTTAATCACAACATTTCAATTAAATAAAGGAATTAAATATAAACTGTAGTGTGACATAATTTTTTTTTTATATTTCATGTAAATCATATTTGTAAGGTACGGTTATTAGCTCCTGATATCTTATACGAATTTCTAGAGTCCAATTTTTATGTAAAAGGCCTTTAAGAATATGTAATTATATTTATTTTCGACCATAATTGATAACATCTCACTATAATATTAGTATAATTTTATAGGTATTGATCAAATCAAAAGTAACAGATGAAGATCACATGATTTGACGTATGAATACATGAAAGTATATATTTTTATTATATTTATTTGAAGTATTTAACTTACACTTTCTGAACCAACTGATTTTATCAGCACACTACTTACAATGTAACTTTAATCTAGAACAGACACAATATTCAGCCCTATACGTTCATTTTTTATTTTTTTAACACCTCGTCTTACCACCCTTTCGGGTTATACGCTTATGTACTGATTACGCTAGTGGCTTTATGGATGAGAGGTTATATTTATAAGAAATGTACCCGCATTTGCGTGGAGGAGGGGTTGTAAACTAATTTTGGAGGAAAAAACCTCACTACATCCGACTGAGAGTGGAACTTCGATATCCCCATCATTGGCAGTCTAGCTTACTGCGATAGTAGCGCCTTGGACTATGCGGCCACTGAAGCGGGTTCCCAGCCGTTAATTATTCACTATGAAAGAGTAAACCCTCATTTCATCAAAGATAAATATTTCGGCCTTGCCAGGAATCGAACCTGGGGACCCTTAGCCTAGTTGATATACACGATATCTAATGAGCTAGTGTCAGACTAAAGTAGAACCACTAGTTCCTATTCTGCTTTATCGCGTCTAGCTCAACATCAGACGAAACCGTACTATATATTAACCAAACCTACCCCATCAAAGATGTCATGGAGAACTACTGCCATCAACAGTCCCTCCCGGAAGTCAGTTACGTAATGGTCATAATCTCAGCAACATCAAGGTACAGAGCCTTTTCTAAAGGAGCTGCAGTTTTTCTACGGAATTATCGCGGGTGGAGAAGCTCGGTGCAACAACTGCATATGTCAATGAATCAAACAGAAGCTAGATAGAATTGCACGTGAAAGCTGTAAAAAATATACGGTTTACAATTCAAGTTATAGATTACTTTTTTACTTCCTCATATCAAGAAAACATTTTGTAATCATTAAAAAAAATTGAACTAGAGATTATGATGAATCTTTATGTTTTGTGTGACCCCGAACCCAACAAAAGTTAACTTTACAATAATCTGTCTGTCCCTGGCCACAAAACTTAAACGGTTTGATGGATTTTGTTCAAATTTGATATTTAGATTTTATAGGAATATACCTCAGGACTTTTTCCACCCTGGCCATGAAATGAAGGGTAGTTTACTGAGGAGTGATTTTTTTTTAATTCTAAATTTTTCAAAAATGGTTCTAACGATTTTGTTTAAAATATTCATCTAGAATTTGTTTGACATAACAAAAAAAATACTCAATACTGATTTTTGAGATAAAATATATTTAAGGGTGATTTTCTGATGACTAATATTTATTCTAACTATTCTAAAAATGGCTCTAATCGTTTTTTTGAATGGATAATTGAGAGCAATTGATCTCCCATATAACACGTTTTTCTGTTTTTGGTATAGTAGTTCACTGAAGAGTGCTTTTTGTTAATTTTGAATATTTAAAAAAATATCCATACCAATTTTATTCAAATAGATACTAAAGGACTATTTTATATGATGATAAATGATGTTTCTTAATTTTTCTAAAACAAATTAATTTGAAGGTAGTTTACTTACAACAAATTATAGAAAATATGAAATTTTTCGAGATTAATCTTAAAGATTGAGTTCAAAATGAGTATCTGAGAATAGTTTTTCATGCTAAATAAGAATACGTTTTTATTTCTAACAAGTACAGATAATTTTAGGGTGGCTTACAAATAATTAAATTTTTAAATAAGGGTAGTTTAAGAATTAATAGCCAGAGCTATTATGTATGCTTATTAGTAGAGAATTACTCCACTAGATATCATATTCTGAAAATTGAAAAATGACACCTGGACACGGGGGTTCGATTCTTGTGTCCAGGTGTCATTTTTCAATTTTCAGAAGGGTAATTTACTAAAAACCTATTTTTTTTAAATTTTCTTTAAAATACATACAATACACAATATCAGAAAGTTAGTGCGATTGTGTTGTATCATTTATTATTTATATATACGTATACAAACAATTTTCTGGAAGGAAATTTATTTGTGGTTTGTAGCCTTAACTATTCAGAAAACAAAACAGAAAGATATTACCGTGAGAGTTAGCATTGTGTATTTTGTAGAAGCTGCTTTACTTGTTATTTTGTGATAGTTGCTATAATTATTTAAGGTACAAGTTTATCTAGACAAACAAGTACATAAACATTGCTGATGTGTATGGGGCATTAAAATTAATTAAATGTTTCAGGCTCTGACCCTGAACTATGGGGTTCTATTTCGAACGAATGGGTTTGATTGCCCTCGCAGATTTTTGGTTATTTAAATATAAAAATTAATATGATTTGTTGCCCTGGCACTCAATATTATGTAAGGTAGGCATTATCTTTTACATTGTGGCTGGAATTCATGGGGAAAATAAACAATTTGCTAACAATATTTTTTTTTTTTCTTATTTATTCCATGAAGAAGGAAAATATATCTTTTAAGTAATCCGACTACATTTTAGTTCCTTTTCTACAGTCAAATATATCCTAGAAGAACCTTATCTAACAGCTAGAAAATTTACTAAATCTACTTTCGCATATCCCTATGACACGGAGATTGGGGTTCGAATCTCGGTTGGGTGTACTGAGGTTGGTTTTCACTAAATGGTTTTCCACTCTCCCTCCACGCAAATGTGGTTACTCTTCTTCTAAATCAACTTTCCTCATCCATAATACATTAGCGTATTTATTACATATGCGTATAACCTAAACGTGTTGTAATACCCGGTGCTAAAATATATGTATGGGCCTATATATAGGCTACTTTCGCCTATTAATCCGTCAAGTCATTTTTTGACAGATGTTTTCAATTTTGGTTTAAAAAATATATATTTGCATTTGGTAAAAGTTTATTCAAACCAAAGTCTTACTACAGTTAAATACCCGAACTGGTGGACACTCCTACTAAAATGTCAGGAGGCTCGCCTGGTAAGGTTTGTCGGTGACGTAGAGATCGGGATTAGAATCTCGGCCAGGTGTACTGTGGGTTGTTATCCTTTAAAAAAAATGTGTTTCCTACCCTCTCCTTCCACACAAATGCGGGTACAGTCCCTTTGAATCAAACCGAGTATTTTCTAATATTGACCGTGGGGTTGGTCTGCTCTTGCACGGTTGCCTTTTAAACGGAATTTCCTTCCCTTGACCGGCTGACGTCAAAGCACCACATTCATCGTTGATGTTTCATTTTCAAACGCTTTCCGTGCTCTCTACCGTCATTTCAGACTATCATTAGGACTTTTGAGGGGGGAGGGGGCGTATTCCAAGCCTTCAAAGCAACTACGGTACCGAATTCCCTCTTTGAAGACTTTTGTCAGAATTGTTGGCAGTTGGGCATTCCTCAACTTACATGGACTAGATGCAGGCTCAGTCTTAGATAGATAAACTGATATCTTACTTTGGTAGATCTAGCTGAAATATAGCTTCATGATTTGTCGAATATCAACACATTTATAGCTAAACATTTTGGTAATGAGGGCTATTTAAGGTGGTAGCTACGAGCTAAAGCCAGTATTTATGCAGTTTTTATATCATAAATATTTGTTTTGCCAAAATAACTTCAATTTTGCCTCAGTAGTTATGTTTAGTTTAATTTTCTACGCATTGTAATATCAACAGTTCTCGAATATTTGCCATGAACATAGTGACATTTGGCGAAAAACCTTTTAATTGAAGAGATGCCCATGGCAATTATAAAAAACAGTTGCGGTTACAATTAGTAGAAAGTTCGCAATATAGCCTGATAATTTGACTTACCTTTAAAGACGTAAGCCTTGGTTCAAAGATTATAAAATCAATTTGTTAGTGTGATAACTAAGGTTTCATATAAAACAACCCGCATTGGTGGGCACGTGGGTTAAGGCGTCAACAACATCTTATTTTGGTTTGTCATTGACGGGAAGGTCGGAGCTCGAATATTGGCTGTGTTCACATTTTATTATTAAATTATTAATTAATTAAATTATTAACATATTATTAAATATGTTAAGCTTTTACCAAAGTTTTTAATATTACTATTTATGCATGTTTATCTCTCCTGTGTCTGTCTCTCTCTCCAGGGCTCTTCCTCTCACTTTTTGATATTGTAGAGAGCTAAAATTTGGTATAGATTCTGTGAGAAAAATCTTAAACTTCAGAAATACAAGATGGTGGATCCAATATGGTGGATGAAACGTACATATTAAGTCCTGGAGAGTTAAAATTCTGTATAAGTTATAAAGCATGCCATATTTATGATAAAAATTTTAAACTTGAAAAATACAAGATGTCGGGTCCAATATGGTGGTCGCAACGTACAAATTGAATATTTTTATATCACATCCCAATAACCTGTCTGGGCCATGGACGCAAATCACGCTACCTCCCGTTATGAAGAATCTAAAAATAAATCAAAACAACAGGGAACAGACTTTGCAAGAAATCCGAAACTCGAGGATAAAGACTTCACAATATACTGTCTTGGTGTGGTCTCTCGAGAATAAAGACTTCATACTGTCTAGGTGTGGTCTCTCGAGAATAAAGACTTCACAATATAATGTATTGGTGTGGTCTTTCGAGAATAAAGACTTCACAATATACTGTATTGGTGTGGTCTTTCGAGGATAAAGACTTCACAATATACTGTCTTGCTGTGGTCTCTCGAGAATAAAGACTTCACAATATACTGTCTTGGTGTGGTCTCTCGAGAATAAAGACTTCACAATATAATGTATTGGTGTGGTCTTTCGAGAATAAAGACTTCACAATATACTGTCTTGGTGTGGTCTCTCGAGAACAAAGACTTCATATACCGAATGCTATAGTTTGTTAGCACCGCGTCTTATTACCCGTTCTGGCTATACGCTTATATACGAACTATACTAATCTTTCAAGGATGAGGAAGGTTTAATTTATTAAGAAACGCACCCGCATTTTCATGGAGGGAGAGTGGAAAACTGTTTAGGATAAACAACCCTCAGTACACCCGAACGGGATTCGAACCCATATCTCCCCATAATCAGCAGTCCAGTCTATTGCGAGAGTGATGCCTTAGACCATATGATCGCGAAAAGTGGGTTCTATAATTTGGAACATTTATTTATGAATATTAAATATTTCGCTCACTAAAATACTTAGTTTGAATTTAGAAATGTTAAAAAATGCACGAGAAAACGATACTCCGTTCACCATCGTAAACATAAAAGTTTAGCTAAGTTTTCGCGCTTTACTGTGTTTTATCAACTTTTCACATCACACGCTTGTCCGTCTTTAAGACTTTTTTTTTAATGCTCTTCCTCGTTCTCCATTTTACAACTCGATAGTGAAACTTCCCTCCACTAGGTCTATCTTCTTCTTTTTTTTATGGCGTGTTTGTTGGTGTCGCCACCTGTACGGGGGCGGTGGAAAGTGCGTTGCACACCCCGTTCCCCCCAACCTGACCCATCCGAAACAATCTCTTAACAAGGGTGATTAGTGAGAAGAAGGCGTGTACGAGGGTAACGTAACACATAGTTTTATTTATAATTACATTTAAGGCGTATTTCACTTTTTTTTATCCTCCACATAATCTTAACTACCCGTTAGGTTTATGCGCAAATATATAAATAAAGCTATTTAGAATAAGAAAGGTACAATTTTAAGAAAATGTACGCAGGAAGGGTGAAAAACCACAGGTAAAAAAAAATCACCCTGAAGACACAGAACCGGGACTCTTATCCTGACCTTTGCGTCAACGGCAAATCAAACTAAATGAGCTTAAAATTTGGACCACTTGTCCACTGGCACAGCTTTTAATTACTTATTTATACTCTAAAAACGTGCCTTAAATTACAGTGACCCACATCTATGGGCACACAGACTAGGCCTAAACGTGAAACTGGTCTAATCGGGACTCGAATCCTGGCTGGGTTTACTGAAAGTGATTTTTTTCCTAAATGGTTTCCTACTCCCACTCTAAATAATTACGGACAAACTCCCTCTACATTCTACCTTTATTGCCCCTGACCCCGTCAGTGTAGTCAAACTCGATTATCCGGGTGGATAATTAGACGTTCTGAGGTAAAAGGAAAGTTTGTAATTTTAATTATAGCCAGACTTTATATTCCAATAAATACAAGTATTTGTTTTTCACTTGGAATGTTTCTTACTCTCTTAAAATTAACATTGTAACGAAAATCTTTTTATCGTAACAATTTCAATAAATAATTAATATATCCTCTGTTTGAATATAATATTCAAAATTTTGTGAAAATGATATACAATATTTAATAGATACAAATATGTAGAGTTTAGGTAGTGTTTTTAAATTAAAAGAAAACACTATAACTGTTTTAACCCCCACCCCCTTTTTTTATACAACATATTTTACTACCTGCTCGTTATTTCTGCATTTAATTAGACCAGTAGGTTAGGGATGATTAAGGTATAATCGAAATAATATGCACCCGCAAAAATATATATGGGGTGAGGGTTTTAAGAAACTAATTAAGGAAAAACACTTTCAACACGCCCATCCTGGATTTGAACTCTGACCTCCTCATTCATTGGAAAATCATATTAACTTGACGTTTAATTTGCTTCCCCACTTATTCTTAGCTCTTTTTTTTTACTAGTCTAAAACCTTACAGATTTTTTAGAAAAGGTTGTCAAAAATATTAATGTGCTGGGCTATAGTATAGAACTTTTTGGTAAATATAATGTACACTCCGTTAACCTTGAAAGGTAGTAAGTCTTTCCCAGGCATATTACACTATGGCCTTATCTTATAAGCCACGCCATAGTATAAACGTGCAGGGTAAGCTTGCTACCTTTCAGTTGCTACCTTTCAGGCTAAACGTAGGGTACATTTTTAATGAGTAGGCCTATCGAAATCGTAAAGGTCTAGAAGGGAGATATTAACATTCTAATTAATTATTGATTAAATATCAGAGCTATTATATTTGATGGTTACGGTTATAGCTGCATCTAAATATCATATTCTTTAAATTGAAAAATGACACCTAGACACCAGAATCAAACCCGGGACCTTTGGCTTAGTACGCCAATCCTTTAACCACTTAGCTATCCATGAGTCATCCTGTCTTCAGGGTCATTTTTCAATTGTAAGAATATGATATTTAGATGCGACTTTAACCATAATTAACAAATATAATAGCTTTTCTATTTAATCCATCGTGACATGCGCATTTGTACAGTTGTCATTGTACTATTGGCAGCTTAAAACCTTACCGAGTCGAAGATGGCTGCGTTATCTGATAGCTCGTGAACTTAATAGATCATTCATATGTATCTAACAATTTCCACACGTCCATCACAGACTCTGCCTTAAAATATGAGTGAAGAATGACCCTGGGAACGGGACAATCCTGGATAGCTCAGAGGTTAGAGCATTGGCGTATTAAGCTAAAGGTCCCGGGTTAGATTCCCGTGTCTAGGTGTCATTTTTTAATTTAAATATTAATTTATAATTAAATATATATATATTATTCATAACGTAAGAGCACCCTTTAAAATAGAGTTGGGTTTTGCGGTCAGTGTGGCTAGCGGCTGATAGAGATGTGATCATGGGTTTTGGATCTAGAGTTTCAACCCTACCCGTTTCCTAATACCTACATACAGAGGACTAAGTTTTGTAGAGTAGGTTAGGTTAGGATATGCTCACGACAATGTCAATAGTGGCCGCAAACCCCAAGAATAAACTATGTCTGCAAACCCTAATTCCTCAAGTCCCATGGCGCCTTAGATTTCATCTAAGCTTTACCTTTCTCATCTCTACAATATATTTTTAGCACCGCGTCTTAATACCCATTCGGGCTATGCGCTTAAGTAATAATTACGCTAATGGGTTTAGTAATTAGTAAGGTTATATTCATAGGAAATTTACCCACATTTGCGTTGAGGGGGAGTGGAAAACCATTTTGAAACAACCACTTTCAGTACACCCGACCAAGATTCGAACATCTATGTCTCCGTCATCGGCAGTTTAGTCTACTGCGAGAGTAGCGCATTAAACTATGCGGTCACCGAAGTGGGTCCTCTACTGTCTACAGCGTTAGCGTAATTAATATATGTCTGTGTACAACCCGAACGGTTAGTGAGAAGTGGGGGTGTGGGGGGTTCGGGTCCCTGCTCTCGGTGAGCCTATTGCACTCAAACTAAGTAGTATCCAGAACTTAAAGACTACGTAAATTACGTAATTTTCTTTTCCAACTAATCCCACTTCTACAATCAAGATCAGTCGCTCCGATCATCTATCTCAACATAAGCGCGAGTAAAAAGCTTTTTTTTCTTTTATAACGAAACCATTTTTGAAATAATATTGTTTGGGTGTATCTTGCTAAACGACCATTAAAATGTTTTAATGTTTAGAAATAATTGTTTTATTTTATTCGGCTTGTAGCCACTTTAAAATTGCATCCACTTTCCTGAAGTTACGCTAATTCTGGTATCCCCTTGTTATCCAAGACGCAACTTGGCACACATAATTGTCTGAATAATTGCCTACCCGATCTACCTAACGGCGCACGCTGTTTTGAGCACGAATGTTAGACGCGCTGGGTTCTTTTTATCAGCTCGCATACAAATAACCTTTTAGTATAAAATAACTAATTTTAGAGCAGCCAACATTGACGGAAAGTTACCATATGAATACATAAAAACAGAAACAGAATATTTTTGAATGCTCAAATAAGCTGTGTTCATGGTATAGTTCTTGGTTATTTTAAACGTCTTATATTAATTTTGTGTGTGAATAGACTACATCAGTTAACCTAAAGTATCATTAATACCTTATGTGAAACTACTCGTCATTTAATCAGACTCTCTCACAAAAGTACTAAGTACCAATTTAAATATGGTGGTCATATTACTCCGCCCACTTAAAAAATATTTTATATTATTCATCGTATTATTTGTCTCCTCAAAAGTATAGGGGTAGACTTATACATAAATCACACAATAGGTTTAGTACCCGCTGAGGCGGCCATTGCAGTCTAAGGCGTCTCAATATACTGGATTACTAGTGATGAAGAGGACGGGTTTCAAAGCTTGGATCGATGCAATAAGGGTAATTTTCAACACGTGATTAAAGTTTGAGGTTTTTCCACTCCTGCCCCTCACTAATGCGGATTTCTTCTTCTAAACAACCTGCTTAGTTTTCAAACCCTAAAATATAAGTCTTTTATTTATTTGAGATATTCAACGTGTACTTTCTGAACCGACTGATTATATCAAAACACGAGAATTTCTATGAGCGAGAGCGAAAGGGCCTACCAATTTTGCTGGAAAAGTTATTTTACCATACCTTCCAGGTTCCTTTTACATGCCACAATTGTCATTAGACCGGTGGCTTTACTTATCCTCCGTAGAAAGTTGTGCTACGGATTTTTATCGCTCAACATAAATACAACAACCCTAGCTGGGTTTGAACCCCAGAACATCGCATCCTAAGGTGAGCACTTTACCACAAGACCACCTAGTTTGAACATTAATTCGTTATAACCCTGCTGTTAAACTTATTTTTCTAAGTTTATTTTGTTCTTTATTGAATGGCTCAATCATCTTTTTCAAGTAAAATGCTAATTACTATGATATTATGTTTTGATATAAATGTCAAATAATATTTAAAAAAAATTAGTTTACTTTCTAAAAGTTGTATATTCTACAAATCAAAAATCTACAATAGATTATACTTGGTAAATTACAATTCATTTTGCATGTTAATATATCAGCCCAAACATCCATATAATTTTGTTTATATGGTATAGTGTCATAAAACCCGCCAAGTAATATCCACAAATTTTACGTTGATGAACTAGGGATGAGAAAGGGTGAATCTTAGAGAATATGTACCCGTATTTGCGTGTAAGTAAAGTGGGAAACCATTTAGTAAAAAAAAACACCTTCATTACACCCGGCTTACCACTACGTTCCCAGCTAACTGGGACAAATGAAACTGTTACCTTAGTCCGCATGACCACCTATATTGTTAGATACATGTTTCATCGCATTGGGTCTTCTTTACTTTCCCAACCATGGCGGTAAACTGACCGACCTTACTGCCAAATGTGGAAGCGGCTCTGATAGATCGTTGAGATAAAAAAAAGTGCGCCAAGATTGTGCTAGATTGACTTTAATAACGTAGGAAAGAAAGTTTTAAGCTTGTAACAGTTTTTAAAATGGATAAAATTGTCACTGCTACATTTTTACTTTGCTTGATTTTTTTTTATTCTTCCGTGGTGTTGAATTTTTTTTTTTTTTAATAAATGAACTAAGGGTTTCATCATTTCGCAATTTGTCGTTTCCATTTCTTCTCGCCTACGCACCGGCAAGCCCAATTNCTTTTTCCCCCCGGTGTTGCTCCCTTCCCCTCTTTAACAAGTAAATGACGAGAAACTAATTATACTCACACACGCCGTCAAACACACGAAATGTTTGCCTCGGAGTTTGTTTTTTACAAGGGGGGTGAAATCTAGGTTCCGATGGGCGTCATATGCTCGAGTTGTAGTTACATTCAAAAGAAATTAAAAGAGTCAAAAAAAAAGTTTAACATTTTGATGCGCAATTCTCTTATGGAGGTTTACTTCAAACACAAAATTGTTTTAACAGTGGATTTAGAAACAAGAGTATCCTAAGGCAGTAAAAATACGAGGGATGTGCTAAGCTTCATACACCTCGCCTTCATTTCGTATATCTCCAATTTGACTTAAATTTCGAAAGATAAATTCCAGATTACCGCTTACGAAGCTTCGCCAATAAAAAATAAAATATTTCAAGTTAAGATGCACTCTTATGTTTAATTTTTTTGTAATTTTGTGCTGTTATATACGTCACATATAGCATAAACAAAAATTTAATATAATAATTAAATTACCTGTTGCTATAATATAAAAACTTATTAGATTGGGACGAAATATGTTCATAATGATTGCAATATAATATATTGTAAATTATGTTTAATACCTCAAGTTATATAACCATGCGATGCATAATATTTTTCCATTTAAAAAAAATCCGAACTTCAATTCAACTACGGAAATATTAATTTAATCCATTCGCGTGTCGAGTTGAAAAAGTGGATTTCTAGCAACCCTAATAAGTATATTGTCAGGGAATATACATTTACTATGATAGTATTTCATAGCTAATGGAATAGAACATACCTACTTAGACAGGAAATAGTTTACCATAAAATTGAACAGCTATAAACGCGCATTTTATAATTACACATCATATCATCATACGACTTACAAACCAACTTAACACAGGAAAAAATGCGCAACTACTACAAATCCAGCCCTACGCCTAGATACTTAAGGTGTTAGTGTTAGGAAACGCGAGTTAAGCTCAAATGTTTTAGCAGTTTTATAGCCAAACATTTTGGCCAAAATTAATAAAATATTTCTCAAATAGAAACATTGTTTAGTTTTTTTTTCACACGGAGATATCAACAGTTGTTTAATATCTATCAATGGTGTCCTGGAATTTAATGACAACTTTTTATCTTAATTTAAAAAGTTTCTCATCTAATGCCGCTATGTTCATGACACATATTCAACAACTGTTGATATTGCCATGGAAAAAAAAATCATGTTTCTACGGGTTGATTTATTTTGGCTAGAAAAAGTTTTACTATAAAAACTGCAAGAACCCTGACTTTTACTCGCGTCTCTTACACTCCCGCCTTAATAGATGAAAAAAAAGATGGACCCCTATACAAATATGGAAGAAATCAAACGCTTTAACAATTAATTTTACAGACTCCGCGAAACTTAGAAGATTAAAATGACCTTTTAGTTACGGATATAGCCCTATCAAGTGTAATATTCTTAAATTAAAAATGACACCTGGGACGAGTCCCGAGCTCGATTCACGTGTCCAGGTGTAATTTTTTTTTAATTTACGAATATTATGCAAATAGTTATAATCTTTCTAAATGCCACCCGGCATCGAACCAGAGTTCTTTAAACTAGTTGTCTACAACACCAATCACTTAGTCACGTAATAGGTCCAGAAAAGTTTTAATAATCTATCAGACACCCAATCTGATGGGTACTCAGTCTAAACGTCAAGCTTATCCTTATCTAGTTCTAGCTGGCTATTAACTGGAAGTTCGGGGCTCGAATCTCGGGTGGTTGTTCCGATGATGGTGTTACATAGATGGTCTCACACTCTCTCTTCCCTCAAATATGGGTACATATTCTCTGAATTATAGGTACTCATTACTAATAATAAATTAAATTCAACACACTTTGATGGCTGCATGGTCTCAATAGACCGATGACGGGGATGTCGGATTTTGAGCCCCATTCGGGTGTACTGAGAGGAGTTTCTCTAAAATGGTTTTCCACTCCTACATCACTCAAATGCGGGTACACTTCCTCCAAATTCAACCTTACTCATCCTGAACCCCTTAGTTAAATTAGTACATAGGCGTATAACCCTAACGGGTAGTAAGACGTGGTGCTAAAAAAAAGTGTCTACTGCTTTGTGTCTTACTGCCCAACCGGATGATCCACATATTTTCATAACGGGGTAGCGATAATGAAGTTCGATTACAAAAAAAGTGTGCCCGAATTTGCGTGGAGAAAGAGTGGGAAACCCTTAAGAAAATATAAAATACTATATTTATTCCTCCAGGTTCGAAGCCTGACATCTCCCTCAACGACAAACCAGTTCATAGTAGACTGATGCCTTTTTATGCTGGCCTACCTATGTGGATTATTTTTTTCAAATAAAGAAAACTTATTACATATTAAGTGGTGGTTTGTATTAAACTGTAAGTAGATCCTAGTTGTAAATGACCTTTTTTTTTCAACGCGTTTTGGTACCCGTTTGGGTTATATGCATACACTAATTATTACGCTGATATAATATGGATGAGTAAGATAGAATTTTATAGGAAATGTACCCGCATTTGCATAGAGGGAGATTGGGAAACCATTTTATAAAAAAATACCCTCAGTAAAACTGATCTCTATATCATCGATAATTCGGTTTAACACGAGAGTGATGAGTTAGACCATTCGTCCACTGAAGTGGGTCTAGTTCATCGTCCAAAAAAAATGGAGGGTCTATACTTCCCTTAATTCCTCTTAACCTTTATTGGATGTACGCACGAAGTCTCCTCATCATCGGTTTTCCTGCCACTGTCGTCGTTGAAGGTCGAACTTCCGGGAGTGGGCAGAAATGAAATTCCAAACTTGTCCTCAAAGTTCGAGTTCTTAAGGGACTCTTCATTTACAACAGTTGCCACAACTATTTTTCTGTACGGGTTTGGTACAGATCGGTTCAAAACTTTGTTCACGTCTACTTGTTCTTAGCTTCACAAGCGTGAAAAAACAGAATTCAAAATTGATCATATTAATAACTAATCTATATCTGTCATTAATTTTCAAAAGTATATGAATTTTTTTTAAATGACTACTACCATCACAACATATCCATCCATTTTATTAATATTATGGTCCTATATGTTTTATCATTTGAAATAATAATAGCTCTACATTTTTGATTGGATTTATTTTTTTGAGTGGAATAAAGACTCATAGTCAAATTATTAATATCTGGAAAGAGCCTTAACTTCTTTCACTTCTTTTGTTTCCCTGTTTTGTTTTGTTTTTCAGATTATCAATATATAACTCATGAAAGTCTACTAAAAATTACCTAATATAAAATTGTATAACATCTTATTTGTCCATTTTTTTTATAAATATGTAAATCCAAATTGGACTAACGTAAAGACAATACATTACATTAACAACTCTTATAGAGTAGGGAGGAAGGTAGAGGTTTAGAGTAAATGTATCTGCATTTTCATGGAGGGAGAGTGGTAAACCATTAACGAGGGAGAAAAAAGTACACCTGACTGGGATTCGAACCCCGATATTTCCTACACTGGCAAACCAGTATAGCGTGAGAATGACGCATTAGACAATGCGACCACTATTGAGGTTTTTACCAATTTTTGTTATCACCACGTTTTACTACCTGTTCAGGTTATACGGATATATGATAATTACGTTTATGGCGTAGGGATGAAGAAGGAAGCATTTTAGAGGTAATAACACCCTCAGTAGACCCGACCGGGATTCGAATCCCGATATCTACGTCATCAGAAGGCCAGTCTAAGACGAAAGTGACGCCTTAGACTATTCGGTCACTGAAGTGGGTTTATCTAATTATTAAATAATCAAGTAGCTTGGGATGGGTGTAATGTTAGGCTACTGTCCCAAGATGAACTAATTTGTAAGTCTTGGGATGTTATAGTGTGTATGCTTAAAAAGTCAATGTTTATAACGCCAACTTTAAAAAAAATTAAAAAGTAGTTTACATTTTTTAAGTCGCTCTTTGCTGTCCTAGTTAGCATTTCGAGAAGTCATGACGTCATATAAAAAGGGTTGAGGTAAAGGTATCGTTAATCATGTGACGCTGAGAGAAGCAGGACCCCGGCGTCGGTCGATACCACCCTCCCTACCCCCTGGTCTCCTTNCTTCCCCCCCTCCAACCGCTTTTTCCGCTCTGTTCGTTTCAGTATCATTGCGGTTTCTCTCCCTACTTTCCGTCTCTCTCTCGCGAGCTTTTATAATTGAATAGCACATAGACCAGTTACGCCCTAGCCCTAACTTTCCCTTATATGACCAGCTGTAGTTTAAAGTCAGCTGTTTCCATAAGAACAGCCGTAGATATAAACGAACTCTCGAATTATTACTATTATTATTTGCGGTATTAAACCTGCACTTTCCGAACCGACTGATTATACCAGCACACGTGAGTTTCTATGAGCGAGAGCGAAAAGGGACAAATAATGTTTCCAGGAAAGGTATTTTCACATACCTTCCAGGCTTCTTTTACGTGCCACAATCGGCTTGGAACCGACGGCTTTACTTACCCTCTAAAGGAGGCTGTGCTACGGATCTTTATCGCTCAAGAACAATCCTCGACCCCGGCTGGGTTTGAACCTATGAACATCGAATCCTGAGGCGAGTACTTTACCTCAAGACCATTGAGGTCGTCAATTCATGAATTAAAAACCACTATGTCTTTGCGAACTATTGGTATCGTTATTATTTATTTCGTGCATTCATGTCTGTTCGCTCTATTTTTATTTATTTTTGTATTAAAAACAAAGACTATTCACGGCTCATTCTAAGGAGTAGGCATTTAGAAGGTTGTTTAGAAATGGTCAAAAGTCATCACAAAGAAAACATCCTTATTTCTTCACTATTCATCAGACGTAAGTCTTACATACGACCTGAAACTATCATTTTGGAAGATATTTTTAATACCACGTGCTTAGAGTGGCCACACAGTCTAAGGCGTCACTCTCGTGTTAGACAAGACTTCCGATGACAGGGAAATCGGAGTTATAGTTCAGGTCGGGTGTACTGAGGGTGTTTTTCCCTGAACGCCACCACACTATCCCTCAACGCAAATGCGGGTGTACTTCCTCTAAATTCAACCTTCCTCATACCTATCTAAATAGAGTAATTAGTACATATGTTTATAACCTGAACAGGTAGTAAGACGTGGTGCTAAAATAAGTATTAATACCTATCAAATAGTACTCATACACTAGTGAAGTTCTATCAATGTTGACCACGCAAAAAGAGTAAGTTGAGATTTTATAAAAGGTACTTCTTGTGAAAATTGGATTGTATTTGCGGTTGAAGACGAAAGGAACATTTGATCAAAGTGACAGGTTTTATTCTCATAAACAATTTTTTTTAAGCGCAACGTCCTACTCACCGTTTAGGTTATATGCTTATGAACTAATTACTCTAATGGTTTGAGGGAATAGGAAGCTTATATTATTAAATGTACCAACATTTGCGTGGAGAGAGCGGAAAACCATTTTAGGAAAACCACCCTCAGTACACCCGACCGAGATTCGAACCTCGATATCCCCAACATCGGCAGTCTAGTCTACTGCGAGAGTTGCGCTTTAGACCATGCGGCCACCGAAGTGGGTCATTTAAATTTAACTTTTGAGAAACGCATGTAAGAAAATAGTGAAGTTGTGAGGGTCCCAATAATAATATTCGTGCGAGTTCACTGCGGGAGTGTGGCTCAATTTTTAAAATCGTATAAGGAATCTTTGGCAAAGAAAATTAAAGTTTAGTTGCACTTATTGAAGGAAATACATATTTACCTGCCAAAATACATAACGAAATATAAATATAATTATAAATTGATATTCTAAACACTTTAAACAATTAAGAGAAAGAATGCTTGATAGTTTTGAATCTCATTTGAAAAAGTCATTAGAGCCACTAATGCAAAATTAATTTAAATTTTTTTTCCTGACCTTAAATAATTTAAAATCAAGACAACAATGCAATAAACATTCAAAATATTATTTTACTGCTAGGAAAAATCGGCCTCGTGTTATAGTAATTGTCAGACTAGACCTAGAGGTCCCGGGTTCGATGCCCGGCTGGTAATCTCTCGAAAGGGGAATAATTCCCATGGGTACCACGATTTGGTTAATTAAGGCTTAACTTTGGTTAAAACCTTCATTGGCTTTACCTCATCATATTCACTACCATCCCCTCATCTCATCGGGACATTGGAAGAACCTCCACGGAAAGGATGTACGATTAGTACATTCGACGTTCTTTAGGCAACAGTACATTAGTACTGGCTGATCCTTCTGCAAACTGAGCTACAAATTGATGTAACCCAACACGCCATTATTATTATATTATTATTGCTAGAAGAAACTATCAACCCAGTCGCTATTTGATTATTTTAGCCGTAATTTCTACTATGAAAAAAAAAGCTTGGTTTAGCGGAGTGTAAAATTCTAAGTTGGGAACACTGGAATGGGGGTATCGAAGTCCTTTAGATCTCCTAACAACGTCAAGTCCACGGCAGACAAATGGAACTGTACGGCAGACCGGGCCCTCCTCGATGACGAGGATGCGGAACGGACCGTCTGAGCCCGACGATAACGCGAGCCGATGTGATCTCATTTCACGGCCTCTTGAACGTCAAAAGATATTACCGTATCCTCTGGGAGTTCCTGCCTGGGTGGTTTGGGTCGTTCCGTTTTAGCAGCGCTCCCTACTATTATCATAACCGGCATGGCTCGAGTTGTATTGCTCTATGGTCGACACCAGGCTGGTCGTGCGATAAACCCCTCCCTATGTTGTTAAGAGGGAGAAGGGGGTACATCATACCGGTTTCATCTTTGTGTGTCCCCTATAACCGTATTATCAGGTTAATCCTTTTATCTTCCATTGGTACGTTTATTACCAAGGCTACCCGCGCCGGTGTGGCACGTGGAATTTGATCAAAATTGGCAAAACAAATTTTTACTATAAAACTACTACATTTTTTTATGTTTATTTCTTTAGGTAGAATATACTTAACTTGTAGATTTATATGATCGTATTTACGATTTTTTTTTTGTTGATAGTAAGTGATTATAAATTTTGGAAAATGATAAACGTTAACCAAACAGTATTTGTACTAGAGTATAACGCGCACACAAATTGAAGCAACACTGTAAAAAAAACACTTTTATTAAATCAAGGAAGCATTAAATATTTTTGGCCGTTAAAATCTCAAAAAATAAATTTTTGGCAACGTCACGTGACATTTGTATCTATCTTCATCTTATTACCTATATTTTATCTACCTTATCTATATATTTATCCATATATTAATAAAATGAAGAGTCTGTGTCTCTTTCATGAGTGTTGCGTAATATCTACCGCACACAGAGGTCTGAAATTTAAAAATTAATAGACCCCGTGCATGAAAATGTGCATCTCGAAGCCGGAATTTTAATATTTGGATTTGATTTTTTTTTATTAATTAAAAATTTGTTCGGAAGAAATAAAATGAAGACATTTATTTTTCTGTTTGTTTGAAGCAATCCATTGCTAGTATGAAAATTAAACACTGGTAGTCCTAAATACAAAGCTTTTCAGAAGCAGAGTCATAATATAACTTTAAATACTATTGTAACCATTCATAACACAACGGTAAAGACACGTCAGAACTGAACTTTCAGAATCATCTTACTCTTACCACCTTAGTTCAATCGATAGTACGCCTGACTACTGAGTTAAGGGTCCTGGGTTCAATACGTATCATGGCCGAAACGTTTGTTATTGGTTAAATTAGGGCTTTCCTTTTCATAGATATGAATTTAACTGCCAGGGACTGGGTGTTTTCTATCCTAGAATAAAGCTAGTTTGTAAGTCATGCTGATATGATCAGTTGGTTCAGAAATTGCGCGTTAATTATTTAAAGTAAAAAAATATATAAACGTATGTTTTTGTTGTAAACATTGAATAATTTTTCCTCCTGTATCATTTGTATTATTTCTTAGTTATTGATAATATTTACCAAAAATGACAGCTGCAGATCGCATTATTTAATTATGAATAAAAATAGTAGTTCTAGTAAATTTTACAACGCTCACAAACCGTTCTATAGTGATAACTCTATGGTATGCGGCTGCAATCGAGATATACCGAGCGGCCGTCACCGTTAGCGATGATAGTGCCAACATTTGCGGATAGAGGGTGTCATGTGGTCAGCACAACGCGTCCTCCGGCCGTTAATCCTAGTTTTCTAAATCGAAGCTGCTACTTATTTATTCAAATAGCTCATTTGTCCTCATACCATGATTTTGGTTGAAAACCCAGTTAAGAAAATGCAGATGTATTTCTTTGTGGCCAACAGTGATAATATTTTACTATATTATTTGTGTGATTTTGTATGTATTGATAATATCTATCAAAAAGAACAGCTGCAGAAAACATGACTTTATGTATGAATATATTCAAATTGTTTTAGTAGCTTTAGTAAGACGACAGACCTAGCAAGCTGGAGGTGGAAAATATATGGCTTAAATAAAAATAAAACTGACCCAGACCACAGGATGGTAATGAATGTAAAATAGTTTTAGTAACTACCAGATATTGTTATTCATACCAAAATCGTTGTATATCTACAGTATTCTTAAAAGGTCTATCTTAAATTCCTTCACCTAATGAGAAATCAAACTTAATATCAATCACATGATTGAATTAACACACACAATATTTGCACCTCTTTCTTTTTCATTTTGAAGGGATGGAGTCAGTAAAAAACTTAAAGAGGGATGAAAAGACCTTTTTTTTTAAAAAAAAGGGTGGGGTGGGGGTGAAAGACTTTGAAGAGAAAGAACGATTGAGTGAACGAACGATTAGTTTGCACACAAAGAGTGTTCGTGATGTCGAGATGAATTGGGTGGGACTCTAGTTGAAACGTGTGATTGAAGGGGAAGAGGGACATAGCTATGGGTGGGTGGGGGGGGGNGGAGGTTTGGTAAATGCCTCTGGAAGAGGGAATTGAAAGGAGGGCTTGAAGAGATGCCATCTATACTCACACCGTTATAGAAAGAACCTTTAAGAAAAAGAGACAAGATTAAAAATATTTACACAAGTCATTTAAAGAAGTTCGTCATATTTATCTTATAGCTATCAAAAGTGGTAACAGCAGGTATGCGTTCAATCCGAAAGTATGGTAAGGCGCGATGCTAAAAAAAACTGTTTCCATTACTTACTGTGAAATAAAATTTAATAACCTTTTAAAATATTGGTTAAGTTCGTCTAAAGGCAATTTTAATATGACACTTTTTTTACATCTATTACTGTTTCCAGCCAGTGAAAGTCTCTTATTCAAGCTATATATTTTCCACTGCCAGATTGTTAGGTCTGTTGTAGTTTAATATGCCTTATAATCTAACTTAAGACTAGGACAGGCACAACATCCAGTCCCCAGTCGTTAATTCATCATTTTGAAAGGGTAAACCAATATTTTACCATTGATACATTTTCAGCCATGCCGGGAATTGAATCCGGGACCCTTAGCTAAGGATACAGACAGGATGAATATTTCTCTAATAGAATAATAATGTATATTAGTAAGAATAAGAACTATAACTGACAGTTATGAAAGTTCATAAACTGCTTAAATATATTATTCAGACGTCAAGCCATGTGATCTTCACCTGTCAATTTTGGCAGATTATATCAATACCTATAAAATACCACTAATAATGCAGTAAAATGTTATTATTGAAATCAAAATAAAAAGTGTGTATTTTTTTAAAAGGTGCTTCCTTTTAGAATCCTACTATAGATTGCTTGCTATGAAGAGCTTGGACTGGAACGACACCATTGTATTTACAGAGTTAAAAAGAACTCATTAATCAACTTTAAAAAACCTAAGAGATGGTTGTTGTTAAAGAAATACTGCAAATTTTATCGGTTTTATAACCGCGTGAAACTCACACCGATGAACACGTGGATAAAGGTGTCATTCTCGTATTGTCTTGTGTGCCGGTGATGGAAAAGTCGGGGTTTGAATCCCATCTGTAATCATTGAGGCTTGTATTTCCAAAATGTTTCCTCCACTCTCGCTCCAAGCAAATTTGGGTGCATTTCCTCTCAATTCTATATTCCTCATCTCCATCCTGTTTGTGTAAAATGTGTGTATAGCCGGATGGGTTGTAAGACGCGAGGCAAGGGGGAAATATATATTCGCACGCCAATCCATGTCCCTTTTGGCAGGTGGTGTCGCTTTGGACATTTTTAAGATAAACACCGTTCGTGATCGTTTGTCAAATGGGGATTTTACTATAAATAACAAATTAAAATGTGCTTAAAATAATTATGTCCCTTAAAGTTTTATATTCTTATCATGTGAGTAGATATAATTTTTAGTTACGTAAACCTTATTTTTTTAAATAAAAAAGAAATAGTGGTAATTATGGTAAAATATTATATGCAATAAATTTATTTGTAATGATGATCCATCATAATTGATTCTAGCTTGAAATAGATTACTAGAAACCGAACCAGTGGTGTACCCCTTAATGGAAGCAAAGAGCTCAATTCCATATTATATATATATATCTTTGCGAATCGAAATTGAAACCCTTTTCTAAAATGTATGTAGTTGTGTATGTTCTCTCATGGTTGTAGCAATTATAATTTTTCATTAGGTTAATTTTATAAATCCATTAAATGTTGATGTTAATCTTGTTATGTGTGCCTATGCTTAGGTTGAAATTTAAAAAAAAATTTGACATGAAAACGTAAACCCTTGACATGTGATGAACGATAAAAAAAAGCGGAACAACAAAACTTGTTTGTTGATAAAAATATATCATAATATTTTTTGTGTTTTAAAAAGAACAAATCAATTATGGTTCTTTTCTCTAAAAAAAACACGTCTAAACGCTGGTTGGCTTCCACGCAGACAGAATGACATCCCATTACAGCTGTTCCACTCGCGCTATCACGTGATTTAGAGCCTATTGAAGTGAGCAGGGAAGTGATTGGACGCATTCCAGACCTTCCCCCTGTTTTCTACGGGCTAGGCAACTTCACAGACTCACTTTAAAGGCAAGGCAGGACAGGTCTCTTAATTAAGACGAGCTCTAATTTGCTCGCTTTCTTTGTCAGCGCGTAAGAATTGGATCCATCCGTGATATTATGAGATATTAGATAGAGAGATTACTTACTAGTATTGTAAAGATACTGATTCTGTTAAGGTTCTACACCCTGTTGCAAAAAACCTACACTTTCACTTTTTCGTTATGCGCCGTATTTTCCTATGTTTGGTTATTCACGTATTAATGTAATATAGGTACGTCTATAGTCGGCCCACCACTTTTTTATATCTCTCTACCCGCTTTAAAATTTACTAGACCTACTTTCATGTATTAATACGCCCATACCTTAGTCCTTGCAGATTGTACTATCTTTAAACTCTACTGGTGGATTAAGAAATATAAATGAAAATCTATTTATCTAGTTCAGAAAAAACAAAATACTTATCACAGGTATGGTTACAATAAAAAGCCGCAACTTAATTATGTTAATATTGAAAATAACCACCTCGGTGGCGTAGTTAGCTAACGCGCTAATTTCGTGTTGAGCTAGACTGCTGAGGACGGGGAGATCGAGTTTCGAATCTCGCTCTGGTGAACTGTGGGTGGTTTCCTCTAAATGGTTTTCCACTCTCCCTCCACGCTAATGCAGATTAGCTTCCTCTCTATTAAACCTTCCCAATTCATATCCCAATAGCGTAATTAGCACTTAAGCGTATAACCCGAACGGGTAGTAAGAACGGTGCTAAATACATCAAAAATAAATAAAATATTGAAAATGAAATAAACCTAAACAAAAACTATATTTTTTAATCTAATAAAAAATGTAGCAACCTGCTTTGGTGGCCGCATGTTCTAAGGCGTCACTCCCGCAATAGACTAACCTGCCGAAAAAGGGTAGATCGGGGTTCGACTCCCGGTTGCGTCTTATGAGGGTGGTTTTTCTTCATTGGTTTTCCACTTTTCCTCCACGGAAATACGAGTATATTTCTTCATAATTCAACATTACTAATTCCTAAAACCATCAGCGTAATTAGTACATATGTGTACAACCCAAACGGGTAGTAAGACGCGGTGCTAAAATAAATGTAGCAGTCAGTGCTGGTAGCTTGATGAGTGTGGCGAGGTTCAATTTTTATCGGCTCAATTAAGAACAATTTTTCCATTTACTTTTATTAAGCTGGTACAATTTATGTTAATATATATACATACATATATACTAGCATATATATATTAAATTAAGCTCTGAATAAGTTTTTTTAAAACGTACCAAACAAAACTAGTCCTTGTAATTATTATTAAAAACTTTTAAATGCCAATAATTATTTTGTTAGAAGAAATATTTTTAATTCTATCAAAAGTAATTCAATAAAATGTTATATTTTATCAAAAATCCTTGAAAAACGGAAGAAAACAAACAAACTTTGCAATGTCTAAATAAATAATTGCATTATCTGGAAGCTGTTTGGTGTCCCACAAGGCTTTGCGAAAGTCTCCAAAGAAGATTTCTAACATTTCCATCAGCCGTTCCTTTTTGTCTCCGGATTTGTCTTTTGCTTCTCGAGCCATCTTCAGTCACGGTTCGTTGGCTTCAAGTTCGGTCTCTTCATTTTTTTTTCTCGTTTTCCTCGTGTTTGTTTTACGAGTTTTTCTGTTGTCCTCTTCACTTTCTTGTTTTCTTTACGATGTTCTTTTTTTTTTGTGGAATTAATTTTTTTCCAACCTTTGTTTGGATTTGAAAAAAAAATAAAACTTTCGCATGTTCCTTGTATGTTATCCTAACGTGGCATGTTTGGTAGAAGCGTCGAGAAGTATGTTATCCCAAAGGACGACACAAGCTCGCCAATTGTGTTAGATAACATCACACTGCTTAATGGAATGCATTTAACAAGTTTCTCCATTATTAAAATTAGTCGTCTTTCCTAAAGTATTCACATATTCAATGAACGCTCTTAATTTAACATATATATTTTCACGCTACCATTTCTCAGTGAACTTGATGACTTATTTCAATAAACCACTTCTTACACCAAAGAAATAAGGTAAGGAAGTTTAGCCTATTTCGAGTTCAAATACAATTTTGTAAAATAAATATTAGTATACTTGGCCTAGATTCTAACCCCGACCTCCCTGTCACCAGAAAAGAAGACGAGACAAGTTTGACGCCTTAGCTTACGTCCCCAACCATGCGTGTTTCAAAAAATACACAATACTTTCTTGCAAGTTATAATTTTAAAACCCTCTTAACATAATTACAGACGAGGATGGATAAGTGCCTCTCCTTCTGAAATACGACTTATAAAACCCGGAGGACAACCCATTAATCAACGGGACGACAGTTGACCTGACCTGGATAAAAGGCCTGGACCTTCTAGGTTCAAGGCTTTCGCAGTGTTTACAGATCCTTTCATGTCCTTGGCCGTTCGCAATGGGACCCCGAATCACCCCTGTCCCTTCGCCTAACTTTTTTTTGCCCTGGGTTGGCGCCAAACTCACCCCCCCTCGTTGCCGTTTCCATGGCAACACCTTATTTCCCATACCTCTTTATCATCCTTCCACACTCCATTTATACTTCACATCTTCTGTTAAAGTTTTTTATTTCTTATGTTTGTAATGTTTGCTTCAACTCTTTTTTTTTTGTATGCTTCTAAAGAATGGACACACAATGCACTCCAAACTGTTTATTATGTTACTATTTAGTGTGTATGTGTATGTGTGTGTGTTGATGCATAATCTACCAAGGACACATTTCTATTTCGAAAGGCAAATAACTTTGTAATTTATTTTTCATATCTATCTTTGTTTGGTTTATTATAAACCAAAGAAAGAGTTTGAAAATTAAGGTCATTATAATTCTAGTTATTATTTCTTCCGACTTTACACGCCATTATTATATCATCAATTTCAATAATATTTATCATAATATATAAAACGTCAAATTAAAAAAAAAAGAAGGTATTTCGGAAAAAAATCACGCAAAATGATTCATCCTTGTGACTAAAATGTTAATTAAATCTTTCAACAACTCGTCATTTCAGAGAATTCGTCTACGTTCCTACCGTCTAGCTCATAGTCAAAAATGACGGATTAAATAAAGATTCTGGTGATTTCCCGGCAGATCCCCTCGGAGAGAGAAGTATTGTGATCGTAAAAAAAAATCCTACTCGAGATTTTGAAAAATGTCGACGTTTCATGACTCCCTTGAAGAAAAAAAAAAGTTGTTTTTGCGATGCCGTGTGTTCGTATCTAGGTCTAGAGCTGAAACCATCTTACCAATCGGGCTAAAACTTGGTAACTAGGGTTCTCATAAGGTTCTCCTGAAGAGGTTTTAGAATCAGATATCCAACCATAAAATTAAGCGTAGTTTACAAAAATCAAAAATAGAACAAATCGATTTTATCGAAATCCGCTTAAACGATTTTGGTTAAATTTTGTAGCTAGACATTGTTTAACGTTACAAAAAAAAATGGAAACTCTCGTTTTCAGATGAAAATGACTTTGAGGAAACTTTACATAAGCGGAAATTTACAGTTTTCATCATATTTTCACAATTATTTGAGAGAAACAATAATTACTTATCAATTTTAAAGTTGTAGTATACTACTAAAAATAAAAATTGTTTTATTTTAAATATATTTTTATAAAACCAATAGTTTCTGATATATATGGAGATCTTTGAAAACAGAAGTTTATTTGCTATGCACTTTGAATAGGCCTACAATGCTAAAAAAAGAAAAGCCTTTTGTTTCCATTATAACGGTTCGTACCGGTTGAAATATCGGATGTACTCTTTTGTGAAGTATTATCGCATCAGTTGAGAAAAATATTACCTTAAATATTTGTTTTACTGATTAAATCTCGTATCTCTGGCACAAAGAGAATTAGTTGAAGGTAAATGGGAGGGACTACGTTTCGTGCAGTCCGCCATCCCTGATAACTCTGAACAATGGTGTGACGTTACCAACCGGTAACAACTCTTTGTGTTCCACCTCCCCCTTTATATATATATATATATATATATATATATATACACACACACACCACTTTTCGAATAAATGTTACAGAGGTAAACATTAATTACGTTATGTTGCCATTCGTAACATTAAACGTTTTTTTCCACCTCATGTCTTGGTCGGTGGTTTTAATTGGCCTTTTTTTTTACATGTAAGATGAAAGGAAACGCAGTTAAAAACCTTATTATTTCATTTTTTGTGACAGAAAACATTTTTTGGCTAAAATAAATAAACTATTGCTTCGGTAGATACATCTAGTTTAATTTTATACAAAACCCGCTTTGGTGTTCTAAGGCGTCACTCTCACAATAGACTAGACTGCCGATGAAGGGGAGATTGGGGTTCGAATCACGGTCGGGTGTATTGAGGTTTAAAAAAATTATTTTCCACTCTCCCTTTACGCAAATGTGGGTACACCTCTTAATTCAACCTCACTCATCCCTAACACATTAACGTAAATAATACATACGCGTACAACCCGGACGGGTAGTCAGATACGGTGTTGAAAAAATACAAATAGTATCTAAATGTTAAACATTTTTGCTAAAATACATTAATTATAACGGTCATATATTCAGTTAAGTGTTAAATTTAATGGTCTGGGGCCTGGTTGTTAGGTTTATCCTATATTATTAAATTAGTCTAAACTACCAATATCCCGCTTCAGTGGCCGCATCGTCTAAGGCGTCACTCTCGCAACAGACTGGACTGCCAATAACGGGGAGATCGAGGTTCGGATGCCGGTTAGGTGTACTGAGGGTGGTTTTTCCTAAATGATTTTTTTCGTCATCCCTCAATGCAAATGCGGATAAACTTCTTGTAAATCTTGACCTTCCTCATCTCTAACACATTAACGTAATTAATACATAGGCGTATAACCCGATATATAAAAAATCACCAGTTTCCGTCAGGTTAAAAGAAATTACACAATAAAAATGAACAAATGACTAGGGAATTCCCCTCCCCCCCCCCTTCGTGGAAACAAAATCAACCTATTTATTCTCTGCCTCCAACGAGAGCGGTATATCTCCTAGTTACTTTGATGACGTCAGACGAGTTAGTTCGAAGCGGCCAGACTCGTCTTAGGGGCTCTTGAAGCCCTATTGTGCTGTGCTTTCGATCCCGCCCGCGCGTTTGATCTTGACGGGATGTGTAAATATTTTCATTAATTCCTGAGAAGTAAGGGGAACCAGTTTTGTCAACTTACCTCGCAACTTTTAGCTAAAAGGCTTCTAAGAAGTAATTTTATAAAAGCGTTTCGCTGTGTTTGTTCTTGTAAACAAGTTTTTTTTCTTCTCTCTCTTCTTCCTATGTTTTTTAAGTGTATATTTTTTTTCTTAGAAGGTTCTCCAGAGCAAATAAAAATGTTGCGTAGATTTCTTAAAATAAAGAAACTCATTTGTCATGAGTAAATAAATATATTTGTTGTTCGTGATTGGATCTTTAATTTGGAAATAAATCAAAGATAAAGGTTACTTTTTTTAAATGTTAGCTTTGGTAAGGAATTAATTTAATAACATTACTAATTCATATGTATCACAAGTTGATCCACAGGAGCATTCTTGATAGCTTAATCTGATTAAATCCACCGATAACTAGTAAAAGATGGATCTGGATACGAGACAAACTAGGGTGGCTTAGTGGTGGAGCGTTGTCATATAAAGCCAGCTCGTGTCCAGATCCTCATTTTTCACTTAATTGAATCATTAGCATTACGTTTTACACTGTAGTTGATTTTTGAATCAAAAATAAGAAACGATTTATAAATACAACACAATATATTTCAAAAATACTTGTGTATATTTTGTATAGCAAAATAAATAATACCATCAAACTTTGTTCGAAATTTTGACCTGTGGTGATTGATGTGTGTCGGTGGTAAAACATTAGGGGGTTATCGCAAAATATAAATCGGCTCTTACTTTTCAACTCGGCTCAAACACAATAAAACCAACTCACTTTAAATCATCGATCAAAGCGGTTAGGCCTATTTTCTTGATTAAAAAGATGGAAGATACTCTTCGGATTAATATCCATTTTGAAACTTCATTACATCCGAGAAAGGCAAAATAAACATCCTAACTATTATAAATGCGAATGTGAGTTTGTTTGTTTGTTTGTTTGTTACGCTTTCACGCCTAAACTACTCGACCGATCA
>CABFWO010002622.1:0-67048 GCA_902155825.1 Timema genevievae
CACTGAGCACACAAATAAACAAAATTAATATATAAAAATTATATAAATATATTTATAAATATATATATATATGTGTGTGTGTGTGTGTGTGTGTATGTATTGTTTTTAACGCTGCCACTGTGACATTAGAAACTTTTAATTTTTATTTATATTTCCTTAAAGTATCCACTTAAATTGATTGGGCTAGTTTTAGAGTTTAAAAGAAATAGCTAAGATAAATATTAGATACTCGAACCGTTATCACTTGAACAGATTTTTATACAAATTTATATTTCAACCAACTGTAAATAATAAAGTTTATCTTGTTATCGACAGTGAACATAAAAAAAGCAAAATGTTTATTCAATGTCATTAATTTATTTTATTACATTTGGTTTGAAAAAATTAAAATTGTTCAAATGTTCGCAAAAAAATATATTACAAAATAAATAAATAAAAATTAATAGTAATAATAACAATGCTACACAAATAAAAAACCTAGCGAGCCACTGACACCGATATATTAAACAGACATTGTGTTGTCAGATATGTCTAGAATGCAGCACCTATACGGAAAACACCTTATAACTATTTTAACCCTTACTTAACAGATCTTTAATGTTAACTTTATCTGTGGATAAGATTGGCTACATTGATGTTGCTCTCTGAATAATTTATATTTTCCCGCTACTTGTCTTAGTTAATTATATGTTTAAACTGTATTAAATGGACTCAGATTATTTCGAAGTAATTATAGAACCTAATCGTAATGCTGAAGCATATCGTAACTATGTACCTCCTGATTTACCGGCTCTAGTGGAAAACTACATTGATTTTATTGAATTTTGTGCAGGTGAGTTAAATACACTAAACTGAACATGGGGTTAAATAACGTTAATTTTGTCTTTTAAAAAAATATTTTTATGAATAAAACTTTATCTTGCAACGTTATTAATTACATAAGACACTAAAAAAAGGACAGAAATTAAAATATTTTAGTTCGTTAGTTAAATAATTGGTATGTCTCAAAATACACGTGACATTACAACTTAGCATGGAACTAACAAGGGCACAATCAAGTTAATGTCAAGGGTCGACGACGCGTGAAGTAGACTATTCGGATACACATGTCTCGAAATGTGTTCATTGATCATAAATGTTATTTTGATTGAATTTTAATAGACTTTGAAGCCTAAGCCTGGTTGATTAGTTTTTAAAATTATAAACGCATTCCAGCCTTAGTCTCGAAATGTGTTAATTGATCATAAATTATTTTGATTGAATTTTAATAGACTTTGAAGCTTAAGCTTGGTTGATTAGTTTTTTAAATTATAAACACATTGAACTTGCTAATGAAAAAAAGCAAGATGTTGCTGTAAATTTGCACCTCGTGATATCCTAATTGTATCTGAATAGTTTACTTACGCGGTGTCTCCTTGACTTGTGACCTTGATAATTACATTGGCAATCGCGTGACCTGTCCGAATAGTCACAAAGGATGTCCATACACCCTGTTCGAACACTGCTCAAGATCTTGGTCACCATCAATACGAAGGCCACCAGCCATGTGCTGTTCTCGCGATGTCGGTTGCAGTGTTTGACTGGCAATTGTTTTAGCTATGAACAGCGCGGGAAGTGTAAAATCATCAAGACTCCATAAAGTCTAAAACTCAAGGGTCTGACTAGGGAGCCATGGACTATTCAGATACCATTTCAGTCTATGTGCATATATACTAGTCATGCTAATTTAAGGAAGGTTGACTCTAGATGAAGTGTACCCACATTTGTGGGAAGGAAGAGTGGAAAACCATAATTAGGATAAACCACTCTTCATTACACCTAACCGGGATTCTAACATTGATCTCTATGTCTTTGGCAATTCAGTCTATTGTGAAAATGACTCCTTATAATGTTCGAACACAGAAGCAGTCTGCCACATTATTTAGAGTTGTACCAATGTTCCAGATGGATACATGCTACTTGGTTCATCTAATCTAACTGGCAGACACTGGTGTGGGTCCTTGTGGTACTTTATTGATCCGGATGGAGCTCCTGACGTTGAAAAATGTCTCACTGGTATGACTTGCGAAAATGGAGTATGTGACGGAAAGTTTCTTTCTGACCGACAAAAGGTTAGTGCCTTAAAATATACATATATATAGCTAACATTAAAATAATTTGTAGGAATATGAAAGTCTCTAGAAATGATAATTTTGGAAATGCTATGAGTTGTTCTTACTTACTCTTTGGCTTTTGGCTTTAGGAACTCAAAAGCTCATTGCCGCAATTACAAAAGTACGCCTCCTATCCCTATCTTGTGCTAGTTCTATCCATTCCACCTCATTACACCCTATCTCTTTCAGGTTCATTCTATTGTTATCCTTCTATTTGCGTCTAGGTCTTCCCATAAGGTTTTCCAGTCACTACCTGAACAAGGTTCCAGATCCTCCCATTCGCACTGCATGTCCTGCCCACTGTAATCTATAAGGCTTGATTATCCTGGCAATGTCTTGTAATAAGTATAGAGTACTATGTAACTCATCATGTAACCTCCACTCCCTAAGGCACGCTCGCCATCTCAGTGGGCATAATAGCCTCACCTCTTTTTGGACCAAATATATTCCTAAGCACCTTGTGCCCCTAAATTTGTTTTCATCAGGTCATTATTTGTCCTAGTAACCATATTTCAATTATTTAATTTAGGCTCCTACTGTTATTTTTTTGTACATCCCGTATTATTACCTGTTACATTCTCTGCATATTTACACTCTTGGCCTTAGGGATGAAGAAGATTGAATTTAGAGGAAATTTACCTACATTTCTGAAGAGGGAAAGTGGGAAATCATTTAGGAAAAAATAATTTCCAAATACCCAACTAAGATTCTTAAAAAAAAGAATTCTCCTTCATCAGCACTCAAGTCTATTGTGAGATTGACAGCATGGACCATCCTGTCATAGGTTATCTTGAGTGGGAAATGATTCAAGAGGTGTTTATAATGTTGAAAGCCTCATGTGGCAGGCAAGATGTTCTCTCTTAACCAGCTTTGATACATTTTGCTAATCTGAATTCTAGTGGAGTT
This sequence comes from Timema genevievae, assembly GCA_902155825.1. Lineage (NCBI taxonomy): Eukaryota > Metazoa > Arthropoda > Insecta > Phasmatodea > Timematidae > Timema > Timema genevievae. Next base: position 3,060 of record CABFWO010002622.1, read on the forward strand.
GAAGTTTCCTGGTCCTCACGTGGTACAGAAACAGGCAAAGTATGAGTAAAGAGCTCTATTTTCCTTTTTAGCACCGCAACCTTTCAGGTTTTACGCCTATGTAATACATTACTCTTAATATGTTAGGAATTAGGAAGGCTTAATTTAAAGGAATTATATCAGCATGTGCATGGAGGGAGAGCGGAAAACCATTTAGGAAAAAAAAACCTCAGTGCACCTGACTGGGATCAAAACTCTCCCCATCATCGATAGTCCAGTCTATTGCGAGTGTGATGCCTTAGACTATGCAGCCACCGAAGCAGGTGAGAGCTAAGTTCCAAAATCAATATAAATTGGCCTGTAATATACAAAATTTGTCCTAATTAGTAATTTCTCACACATTGATCACAACTGAGAACCTCACAAAGCAGGACTAATATTATTTAAATGGTGTCATAAATATTTTGGCAAAGAAAAATTGATGGTGCTGCTAGGATTATTACCCGATGGTCTTGATAGAAAAATAGAGTAACATAAAATAACCAAAGGAATCTTTATTGGAGCAAAATGGTTCTACAGTAGCCCCAGGGCTTCTTTGGTGCTGACTGACAGTTCACAGCTGACTTCTGACAGTCAACATTTAGGTATATACCTAAATTTTGACTGTCAGAAGTGACAACTGCTAAAGACATGTTTTTTGCAGATCATATGGTTCGGCGTAGGGATACATAATTTGGTCTGGTAGCTTTTCAAAGCCGTCGGCACCACATAAGCTAAAACTGAGGTATAAACATTCTGAAACAATTAGCAGAATAGTAATCATTTGGTTTTAACTAGCATAGAGACCATGTTGGGAGTTCCATACTTGTTTATATCTGTGTGTGAAGATAACATCAAAAAAACAAAACCAGTACCATGCTTTTTTTTTTCTAAATAAATAGACACAAAGGAATTTCTGGTTGCTCTTAGCAACCTAATGACTAAATTTTCTGAGCCCTGTTGGTAGGCCTAGTTATTTTTAATTTTATTTATAAAATAATACACTTTAAAATAACATTTGCGGTAGATTTGTTTCTAAATCCTTTATCTCTTGTTCTAGATACTCATCGGAGAAGACTCGGGCACGCTCCAAGTTTTAGCTCTGTCGGAATCTCCAGAAGAACATACGTTTCATTTCTCAACGGTGGCCACGGCATGTGGGCATGATGATAGTGTGCTTTCTGTTGACGTGTTCGCCGGAGAAAAACGAGCAGTTACTGGAAGTGCTGACATGAAGTAGGTTCTATAAAGTTCATGTCTTGATTAATTTACTCACTGGCCATACAATCATGCAAATTAAGTTATTTTGAAAATAGTGGAACTAAAGTAGGTATTAGGGATGGGACTTTCGGATCCTTAAAGATATTAGAGATTCAAGAAAATTTCGGATTTGAAACTAAATTCCTTTATAAAAAAAGTTTTTCAATTTTTTAAGTAGAATTTGTTTTAAAGCTCTAATATTGCTCAGAGCCTATTATAATTATAAGATAAACTTAACAATCAGACCCTAAATCAGTAATTTAACACTTAACTGAATGTAAATAAAGAAAAAATTTCACCAAATGTCTATTTTATACTAAACATTGAAAAGAGGGCTGGAAGGGAAAGGCCTACACACCAGAAAACTGGGACTCAAAGTTCACAATTAAAAACACAACAAAACATATAATTATGAAATATTTGGGGCATATCAGTCACCTTCTTCAGCAGAAGAGAGTAAAATACAGACTGAATTACGGCAGCATGGCTAGAGACAAGAGCATGGTCACTTAGTACTGATGTTACCTGTTTGTTGATTATTTTGCTTGGATTCTTTAGCTGTCTGTTCAAACTAGTGCCTTGACTCTTGGTAGATGGATAGAATGTTGGTTGTAAGTTATATTTGATTATTAAACTATCAGTTAAAATTTATTACTAGCCTATTTTTTTATCTATAATGAGTCATTGGTGTGAGTAGGTCTGCTTGGAAGAAATGGAGAGATCGTTATCTATGAATGAGAACAGTGGGGTGCCTGGATTTGGTTATATATTGGTGAGCAAGTTCCCACCTACGGAGCTGTGAAACATTGCAACTATTGGGGAGGGCTTGTGTTGCTATAGTACTATACCATGAGTCAAATCCTGCTCTACTGGGTTGTTGTGGTTGGTATCAAAATGTTGACCATTCATTTGTTGTCTGATTGTTCCTGTGGTTAGGACAATAAATTCAGAAATGCAGTAGTTGCATTGTAAATGATTTTCTGTGGAGCAGTCAAAGTGGCCTAATGGGGTATTCCATTTATGTGAGTCTGCTGTTGAATGAAGTGGAAGGTTGGTGAATTTTTAATGGTACTGTATTTTGGTTTGTTGCAAGGCTAGGAACCTTTGGCCAGATGTTGTTTGTTGTTGTGGCTGGGTCGGGCAATTTAGAGTGAACCATAATGGGGTGAAGCAGGGAGGAGGGGGGCAGATAAATCTCGAATGTGATTTCTTGGATCGATGTTGAAAAGATTTTTATGTGGGAGGTTATGAGGTTGGGATATTGTAGCCTGTGCTTAGGATACATCTTAGTTTGTCTAGTCCAGGTTTATGAAGGATAATATATGATTATTTACTAAAATTCAAGTTTTGAAATAAATTTAAAATAACTGCGTGAATTATATATTTTTTCGAGCAGACACAAGAAACTATTGAGCGACTCTTTCTTTGCTATAAAATAATATCTATTACACTAAGAAGACAGGATCAACTAAACTTAAGATAAGAAACGTTAACTTTTTATTTTCAATCTTATATTATTCCATCTAAGCATAAGTATGCATATTTTGTTGAATTATTTATTAAACATTTTTTATGAGTATTACATTTGCATTGTTATTTATTAAGTTAATAACTTTTAATTTTTCAAACATATTCATTTTCTAATTCTTGTTTATTTAACCAACAATTTTACACATGATATTTAAAATTTTTAAGTTACTTGATATCAACTTTTAATCATCATCTTTAGTTGTTTTTTCATTATTTTGTTCTTCATATTTTTTTGTATTGCAACTTTACATTTTCATTTTATACTTTAACACACAGTATTTTAACAAATATACTACTAAAAATATCTTAAATTATCTTATATTGATAGTTCACTGTTGTAACATTTTGTTCAATTTATAATTCTCCTTGTGTGGAATGCCAGTTCTCCACTGTGGTTCGGATCCCACGTTAAACTGTAGTGCCTCCATTTCATCTCTCTATCACCCTACCATTACACATTAGCTTAAGTGTGTTTAACCCGAAAGGGTAGTAAGACATGGTGCTAACATTAAAAAAAACTCTAACATTTCTGAATATTACTGTTGTATTTAATATCATTTATTAGTAAATTTTTATTTTAAAACTATCCTTGATTTAAGTTTATTCATAAACCATAACTCTATATTTTTATAAATTATAATGTTAGCCTACTTATTATTTACTTTTAATCATCACTTCAAATATTAGGTACTGAATAATATTTTTTATATAATATTGTAGACTTTAATATTCTCCATTTGATTCATTCATTTACAATAAAATTGTTAATTTTTATATCATTAACTATCTAATCTCTACTTGACTGCTTTATGTAGAGTTTGTACACAAAATATAAAGTTATTTCAAATTTAATATTTAAAGTTGTCTTTCCTTACTATTTAATCTAAAATTGAATCAAATAAATTGAACTCAGAATTTTATAGTTAAAATCAAAAATTCTGAGTAGTAGGATCTATTCAAATTTGTTGAGCTTTGTAACCTTTAAGTCGGATTCTAAAAACTACAAAAATTCAACTCAAGCTCAAATTTTAGAGAACTTGCTTACCCTTACTCATGTGTTATAGTACCTATATAAAGGTAAATTTGTGATTATAATTATTTTGTTTTATATTTCAGTATTAAGGTTTGGAATACTGAAGCCTTGGAATGTGAGCACACATACCGTACTGCGCACACTCATCATGTGACATCTGTTAGTGCTCACCCGCAGGAGAACAATTCAGTGTTTGCGTCATGCTCACTGGATGGCACAGTTTACATGTGGGATACTCGTCAGACAAAACCAGCATCAGGTAAGTGTTTTCTCATAGATGGCACAGTTTACATGTGGGATACTCGTCAGACGAAACCAGCATCAGGTAAGTGTTTTCTCATAGATGGCACAGTTTACATGTGGGATACTTGTCAGACAAAACCAGCATCAGGTAAGTGTTCTCTCATAGATGGCACAGTTTACATGTGGGATACTTGTCAGACAAAACCAGCATCAGGTAAGTGTTCTCTCATAGATGGCACAGTTTACATGTTGGATACTTGTCAGACAAAGCCAGCATCAAGAAAGTGTTTGTTAGAGATGGTACAATTTACATGTTGGATACTGGTCAGATGAAACCAGCATCAGGTAAGTATTATGCCATAGATGGTACAGATCATATGTAGGATACTGGTCAGACAAAGCCAGCATCAGATAAGTGTTTTGTCATAGATTCCTCAGTTAACATGTGGGATACTCGTCAGACAAAGCCAGCATCAGGTAAGTATACTCTCATAGATGGCACAGTTTACATGTGGGACACTTGCCAGACAAGGCACACTTTACATGTGGGATACTCATCAGACAAAGCCAGCATCAGGTAAGTGTTCTCTCATAGATGGCACAGTTTACATGTGGGATACTTGTCAGACAAAGCCAATATCAGATAACGTATTGGCCTGAAAATAGACCGCACCCTAAATTTTTCAATCACATTCAGAGAAAAAACAATATTACCACTTAAATATTATCAGTGTGTATTAAATCATTTGAAAAGAAAAATTATTTATCGGTAGGTGCCTGCACTTAAAATTAGGTTACTTAAATATATAAAATCACTTTCAGAGAAAAAAAACCACACTATTTACACTTATAATGAAGTCACTTGGAAATAAAAAATGTAAGTTATTCATACTAAAAATGAAATCACTTGGAAATTAAAAAATAATGACACACCCAAAATGTGATCGGTGAAAAGATTAGGCTAACAATGAGACATTTTGAGAGGAACGAAAAATTATTCATCACACACACTAAATTATTGTTCTCACAATAGAATAAATGTTGACCAACATACTGAAACAAAATCTAACTTGAAATATTTAAGCTCCCTTTACCAAAAGGATATATTGCCGATAGAATGCGCTGAAGAAGTTAATTTTATCCTAGCAGCCATTATGGCTCAAATATTGTATACACAAAAAAGATAGTCATTCTTCATCTATTTTTAAATAACTTTGCCATTTGTTATGGTTCATCTATTTTTGAATAATTTTGCCAACTATCAAGGCTCATCTATTTTTAAAAAGCAGTGGCTATTATCTTCGATATATATCAATTTAACAATATGCGTATCCTATAGGTACAAAATTTAATGTGTATTATCTAAGAGTGCGATTATAGGCCGCATTAGAGTTTTATGAGAGCTGTTGCTTGGAAAAAATTGCTGCTTATTTTCGGGCCAATACGGTAAGTGTTATATCATAGATAGCACATTTTACATGCGGGATACTTGTCAGGCAAAGCCAGCATCAGATAAGTGTTCTCTCATAGATGGCACATTATACATGCAGGATATGTGTCGGACAAAGCCAGCATCAGATAAGTGTTCTCTCATAGATGGCACAGTTCACATGTGGGATACTTGTCAGACAAAGCCAGCATCAGGTAAGTGTTCTCTCATAGATGGCACAGTTTACATGTGGGGTACTTGTCAGACAAAGCCAGCATCAGGTAAGTGTTCTTTTAGAGATGACACAGTTTACATGTGGGATACTCGTGAGACAAAGCCAGCTTCAGGTACATATGCTTATATTTTCAAAAATGTTTTTTAATTTACATTGATTTGTATATTTAATACAACCTTTTTTCAGTTAAACATTTATAGTATCTAGTCCAATTTTCATACTTAGGCTGTTGAAGAAAATACAAATATCTTAATTTTCACCCAATATTGATAACATTTTACTCTATTAATAGTGTTATTTTATAGTTCTTAAAAATACACATCAAAAGTGACTGCTGCAGTTCATTTGATTTTATGTATGAACTATGAAAACATAAAAGGGGATCTAACAATTTTTCTGTTGGATAAGACCTTTACTATAACATTTAAATTGAAGCAACCATAACTATGAATCTAAATTGCTATAGTTTGTTTGGAAGTCATTCCTTCCATTTATTTTAGATTCATTTTGGTAAGTTATTAACTTACATAAAATTGTCATGAATTCCTCTTATTTTTAATTCAATGTTCATTTACTTTCAAAACAAGGGGATAATGGTACCAACTCTAAAATCTAATTTTGCACAAAAACTTGGGTTTCGACTTTCAGGTAAAGGTCGGGAATATATCAATTCCTGTAAGTTGGGAGGGATAGGCTACTTTCCGAAAAAATTTTGGCCGGGAAATGAAGTGTGCCTCGTGTTCTAGCAGTTTACTGCTGACGTGACTGTTAGTCTACACAGTCATCCTTTTCGTTCTATAGCAATCTTTGGGGGGTTAGTGCTTGTGTAGAGAGATACATGTTGTGAGGTGCATGACTCATTGTGTTCTGTCTTTCAACAGTTATTTGTTAGGTTCAGCAAGCGAGATAACTTGAAAGATTTAGATTTAGTTTAATAAGATTATAGATTTTACAAGTCTTAACATATTAGATTAAAAATCTAAATATATATATATATATATAAAATTATTCTAAAGCATCATTTTTATAATTTCCTTTTCCCATTCCAAAAAAAATTTAGTAAATCCTTGTACTTAATATATTATAATTTGTTTATTTCAGTTGTGATGAAGAGCATAAACCCTCAGTCCTCTCCGTCTTTCACTTCCGTTTCTTGGCAGCCCTCAAAGTCTGGCGTGTTGGCTATTGGTTCAAGTATTGGAACGGTGACCTTGACCGATACTCGGTTGTTGAAGCCATTTATTCAGTTCAGCCAATTTGACCGTTCCATTTATCGTTTGAGATTTGCTGATCACAAGTAAGTTTATTAGAGTAGCTGTATATATTTTCCATCTATAATAGACAAAATTTATTTAGCTATTAAAAAAACTTAAATTTTAACTTAATTTTTTTGTTTGATATTTCGCGACATTTACAATTTAAATCCCTCTCCATTCATCCACCCTCAGATAAAATATGTTAATAATGTATACATTGAATTTCCCTTAACAGACAACTTTGAATAGTGGATTCTTCTTTATAGCAGACACTTTAAATATCCCCGGCGAAATAACATGGGCTCTTCTGGTGATGCAACTTCCCAATAACCAAATTTATTAAAAATGGACATGAACACTGCCAGAGATGAATATTTATACATAACACTCGCTAAACACCAGGCAAATATTGAAAACACCTGTCATAAACTATATTCTGCTATAGGACTCAAGAGTGCAATTGTTTCACATGACGTTTGAGTAATTCCGCGTTCCACCTCTAGGGAAAGTTTCTAAAGTAGCCTACACAGTAATAAGTTACATTACTTCAAGGTCATACCTCCCACCCCTTTCAAGCCATCACTGGGGGTTGTTCCATGAGCTTAGTCTTTGCTTTTATATACATATATAGTACAAAATAAACCTAATGGTTACATCTAATTTTATTTGTGTATTTTGTGTATTATGCAATCTGTCTAGTAAGCTATATAGAATATTTATTAGTCATAAATATCTTACATCAGTCCATTTGGCATAGGAGTGGTGGAAGCTTACAGCTATTAGAAGATTTGTATCACAAACATTGGCTGAAAGTCACAGATGTGGAAATAGTTATTATTTTCTTAGTAATACTATGTTATCAATTAAAAGGGTTAACAAATGCTTCTAATAATATTTTCCTAAGAATGAATCTATACTTGGCTATATTGTAAGTTTAGTCAAATGCCTCCATCTTCCTCTTTTCTTCCACCATTCTTGCTCCTTTAATCACTTCAATTCTTCTCATCTCACTTGCACACTTTTTGTTATCTGCACCTCCCATTTTTTTCTAGGTCTCCCTTACAATCCTCTCCCTATGTACTTCATCTCCATAATTTTTTTGGTATTCTCTCCCTTTCTAGCCTCACATGACCATTCCATCTTATTCTTGCTTCCTCTACTATCTCGTGTACTCCCTATACCCCCACTCTTTCCTGGATAACTTCATTCCTTATTCTGTTTTTCCTCTGACAACTATAATACTCCTCACAAACTTCATTCCCATAGCCTGCACTTTCTTAGTCTCTCTTAAATTCAATGTCCGCTGCATATGTAACTATGGGTACAAAGTACACCCTACACTAGACATCTTTACAGCAAGTTTTTCTAGTTTTAATCGAATTTAAAATCGAAGCAAATATTATTCGCAAATTTCAAATAATTACACCAGCCAACATAAAAAAAAATCATACCTCTGGGACATAAGTGCCCAATTCTAAAGGAAATTGATGTGCTGATTCCAAAAATTCCATTATTTTCTGTGTCACATCTACATCAAAATATAAAACTGGCCCCTTGGTATAGTGGTCAGTGCAGTGCACATGGCTGTAAATTAAAGAGTCTCAGGTTCGATTCTCGGCTGGTACCATGGGTAATTTTCCTGATAGGGGAGTCATCCCAATGATCATCGGGTCTGGTTAGTTAGGCTTAAATTAGTTTAAAAGCACTACTGGCTTTACACCTTAGTAATCATTATCATTACATCATATCATTGCGTCTATGACGTGTAAACAACCTCCATAGGTGTACTATGGGCAACGTTTTGTCTTAAAGTCTACACACACAGGTGACCGAACTAGATAATATATTTCTCCTGGCCAAAAGATGCCATATGCTAAAGAAATATCAAATTAAAAACTTCAATTCAATACAAAACCAACAGTTATCTCTAGAGACATGCAAAAGGTGAGATTATTCCTGTAATCACAAAATTCCTTGCCGATTTAAGTTTCAATATTGCTTGCAAGTCTTAACAGCTACTAAACTCTTCACGTGACTTAATGAGAAGGATGCGCTTGCTTTGGATGGCAAAAAGCTTTTAGGTCAAGAACCACAGACGATAAAATAAAATCTCAAGTCACTTTCAGAACTGAGCCTGTTTCTGTTGTGGAAAGCGAAACAAATTATTGATGGTGTAGTAGAAAAGGTAAGCGTAGGTTTCTGAAGAGACAATGGACAAAAAACTTATCAACTTTAGATATTAGAATATTGTAAATATGCCTCACAAAATTTCACAAACTATTCATTAAAAACCTACCATTACGGAAATATTTTGGCAGACCCCCTGGAAAATTTCGTGAATCACAGTTTGGGAACCAATGTTCAAAGTTAACACATTTGCTGTGTATTATCCAACAGTACCATTACAGCTATACAAAAGTTCTATAAAGGCTGTTTTTGGTGAAAAAGTGCGTCTTTTTTTCCTGTCAGTATGGTAATAATTAATAAACATTTATTTTACCTCACAAGAATTGTTATCTTCGTTTTTATATACAGGCAGTCCCCGTTATACGCGGCCCAGCCCTGAACAGTCACCAGGTTTGGGCCACCCCTCATTGCAAGGGGGTTGGGGACATTCCAAAGGGCCGAGTGTAGGACTAAACTGGATAGGTGTGACAAGAGAGACAGTCGAGCAACGGGACTGAGAGTGTCAACACTAAAGTGCGTGTTTTCACATTGTAATGGACTTGTGCGACCAACTCAAGACATGTGTATTTAATAAGCGTATTAATAAGTATTAATTCATTATAATATTGTAGTTTAGAATTAAGAGTAGTAAGTAAGAACCGTAGCAATAAAATGAAGAGTTTGTGTGTCTCATGAACGTTGCGCAATATCTTCCGATCAAAGAGGTCTGACATTTAAACATAAATAGCCCCTATGCACGAACATGCATACCTCAAAGCTGGAATTTTAAAACTAGGATTTGATTTTTTTTTTAGTTAATTAAAAACTGGCTCAGAAGAAATAAAATTAAGATTTTTTTTCTGTCGAAGGTAAGAAAAGCGTTTCCGGAGGCTACCACGGACAATTCCGGGTACTTCTGCCAGTTAAAAATATATATTAAAATATTTTAGGCACATTAGGGAGTTTTGCAATGGCTTAAAACTTCATCAATTTCTTTCTAAATAAGTTTAATTCGAGTTATCAAATCAAATAATATAAAATTTTAATTGTTAATGAAATTTTTGAAGTTTCGCAGACCCCTATCCTATACACTTAGAAGACATTTCTCTTCTTTGTAGCAGGTCTCTTACACACCAATAGAACAACCCCTACCCTGCTGTCCTCTTCTCATTAGATCTTCCAACCCTTTGCTTCAATCATGCTTCCAAGCATTCTCTACCTTTCTCAGCTCTACTCCATCCAACTTAATAACTTTATTAGGCCTTATCTTCTCCCTTGTCATTACCATCACTTTACACTACTCCATGCTAAATTTAATTCCACATTCTTCCACTTCCAAGCATCGAAGTATTGAGTTTAAATTTCTTTTCTTGTATGTTATTGATATATTTTTCAAATCTATTATGCTCTCATTCCCGATCCTAAATCTTTATTCTTGTTTCATCCAGTCCTTTTTGTAGCCAGCATGATGGTAGGTTGCGACCTATATAGTTCATTAAAGTTAAATAGTTTGATTCTATTCTTAAGTTATATATGTGTTTAGTTATAGTCTCTTTAATATTGAATGTGTTTTTTTTATCTCTTTATTTTAGCCCAGATTGGTTGGCTGTTTGTGCCGATAATACACAGGTGAAGATCTTTAATTGTGAAAATGGAAGGCTAATGTGAGTATGATTTAATAAATAATACATCCAAACAAATCTGTGACAAGAAAGGAAAGCTTATAAAAGTTAACGACATCATTTTAAAATATAACTTGTTTATTAATTGTACTTACAATCATTCAAAAATATGTTATGATTAATAAAACTGTATCATGTACCTCTTGGGGTACATATGCTACACATTTTGGGAAACATTGCTCCAAAGTGTCAAATACCAGTCAAAAATAGTATCGTACTGCATTTATTTAAAACATTGTGCGAATTGATGTTATCCAAAAACGAAAATAACTTTAATTTAGAGAAAGTTTTATGTCAAGTAAGCTCTACTGGGCAGATGGTCCTGGGTTTAAATACCGGTATGACTCAAAAATGAATAATGTTCACTTTTTCACAGTGATAAATTGACAGCTTTGGGACTTTAGGTTGCATTGGTTTTAGAGTTAGGTTAGTTTAAAGTTATGTGATAAAAAGTCTGGGAAAATGGGACTGTTGCTCTAAGTGCAGTAAGCACATATCAAAACAATAATTCAAATTTAAATGAAATCATATAAATCATTACTTTTATTTACACAACCAAATGAGAAATATGTTAACACATGGCAGGCAGGAAAACCAGCAAATATTGGAGAATTTAATTTAAAAAAAAGTTAAAACCAGGAAATTTAAGCACTTAGCTTAAAAAAACCATTAAATTCACACATAAACATTTAAAAAGTAAGATTTGTCACATGTTAGCAAGCTTCTTTGGCCAGATATTATGCTAACTTGATATGGTATGTTGGTTTTGTTAGTCACAAATAACACCTAAAACATTTAATAGTGAAATATAACTTATAAAAGGTTAATTTTTAATAGCTGGTAGCATTTAAAAAAATATTCGATCAATGTAGTCAATGGAAAAAATCGTCATTCACTAAGGTCAGGTCAGGGGTGTATGAAGGTCACTTTTTAAATGTGAAGTCAAAACAAAGCTTGATAATGCAAAGAAAAGTCGAAGTTGAAGATCAAGATTTTGCTGTTTTCATATAACACTAGTTTTAATAATTATTTAAATTGAAAAATTATACCTGGACACAGGAATAAAACCTGGAACGCCAATGCTATTACCATTGAACTATCCAGGAGCTGTCCCATGCCAAGGGTCATTCTTCACTTGTATTTTAAGGCAAAGTCTGTGATGGATGTGAATAAATCATCAGTTACAAATAAGCAAATAATTAAAATCATGAGCTTTCTGATAGCACAGCCACCTTCGACTTGGGAGGACTTTACGTTGCCAATGCTTTATGCTGATAATTACACAAATGCACAAATGATGGATTAAATATCCAAGCTTTTATGGTTGTTAAGTGTGGCTATAGCAAAAAGTTAAATATCTCATTCATTAAATTGAAAAATGACACCTGTATACAGGAATAGAACCTGGGATCTTTATCTTAATACTCCAATGCAATTACCACTGAGCTATCCAGGAGTCAGCCCATACCCAAGGTTATTTGAATGAATTTGAAAGTTACATTTGGATAAATAGCTCATAGCTGTAAATAAAAATTTGTTCTTCTTTTCTCCATCTAGCTACTCAGATGATCGCCACGAAGATTTTGTGCGAGGCCTGGCCTGGAACCCCAAGACAGAGCAGTTATATTCTTGCGGCTGGGATAAGAAGGTCTTGGTTCATTCACCGTCTCCAAACATGAACACTAATGTCCTCGCCTCAAGTGCTACAGGAGATGACTTTAAAAAGGAAACCACGAACGGAATCGTGTCATAAAACGTTGTTTTTTCATGAATAACTAAATGGTTTTGTTACTTCTAGTATTTAATCTGGTATGGATTTAAACCATTGATGTATTTTGACAGCTATTTTGAGTAATAAAGGCGTGAGTATTTCTAGAGATGGGTCAGATCCACTATTTTACAAATTTGAATCTTAATTTTATCTTTGAATCTCAAATTCAAAGATGAGAGGAAATGGGAACATAACAAAATAATAGAAAATAATAACTAAATGTTAACAGTTCTTTGCTAAAATGCATTAATTCATATTTTAAGTTGAGAAAAGGCCAGTGTTTTCACAGTTTTTATAGCAAAACTTTTTTTGGCCAAAATAAAAATATTGCTTCAGTAGAAAAATAGAGAGTTTAATTTTCTTCATACGGTTAAATCAAGTTGTTGAATATCTATCATGAAAATACTAGCATTTGATGAGAAACTTTTTAAATGAAGAGAAAAGTTGTCATTAAATTCCAGGACACCCTTAACAGATAGTTAACAACTGTTGAGATCACTTACTATGTGAATAAAACTAAACTCTCTTTATACTGAAACAATATTTCATTTATTTTGACTAAAAAAAATGTTTTTCTATAAAAACTGCAAACACATACCTTTTGTCAACGTCCCCTTAATCCCCATGTTAAATTAATAGCTTGGGGTTTGTTAAGTTTTTCTGATAATTATGTTGGGGGGCTGAACCACCAATAACCCGCCTCAGTGGCCGCATGGTCTAAGGTAACACTCTCGCAATAGGCTGACAGGGTTATTTGGGTTCGAATCCCGGTCGGGTTTAGCCTACTGAGGGTGGTTTACCCTAAGTGGTTTCACATAAGCGTAATTATTACATAGACATACAACCTGAGAGGGTAGTAAAACGCGGTGCTAAGTGCTATGTACTGGGTGATGTAAGCAATGACATTAAATCTTTTAAGTGGCGCTACCTTTCTATTCTCTTTACATTGGATGAAATAGTTTACTGTGTTTAGCAGTAAACAAGGAAAGTGTGCTACCAAACATTATACATTCAATAGACATTAAAAGAAGGATAGAAGGGCATGACCGAAAGAGGACAGTGGGACCGCTCACACTGCAAGAAAGACATTCCAGGTGTCGTCTTTCTGCTGTATTTAATTTAATAATGTATTTAGTAGAGATGGAACGCTCGAATCCTATGATATTCGAGATTAGTAATAATCTTGAAAAAAATGGACCTCAAGTACAATTATGAAGTCCTTGACTTCCAATAACAATTTCAACTAATTGAATTATACATACTTGTGTAGTTTGTAAAATAAAATCACAAAAAAGGACTAAATTGATTTAATATAACTAATTTATTAAAAAAGTGTTCTCTTTGTTGTTTATGACAAACAAAATATAATTTGTCACTGGTGCCAAGCCTAAAGCAACTTTCTTTAAATTAAATTTAAAAAAAACTTCACTTTATCTAAAACTGCAAATTTTAAAAGATTTTATAATTCAAATTTGGATTCAAGACTCGAAAGAAAATTAAAGATTTGAATTTGAGAAATATAAGATTAGACCCATTTCTAGTATTAATCATTAACATAAAATTATTAAAACACAAATTTGAAACAACCCCTTTGTAATGTGGTAAAATACAAGAATGTGTAGATACTTCTTTGTAATCTTCTTATAAATATTTTAATAAAACAAACTGTATTGTTCAATAATTGATGGTCTTTAATGTTATATTGTTTAAAAACATTTTATAAATGGTTCTTTTTTTGAAAATAAAAGTAATAATAGTTTCCGGCCTGTGTCAGGATCAGTTAAGTGAAATGCCTCCATCTTTCTACCATTCTTCCTCCTTTAATCGCTTTGATTCTTATGTTTTGACTTGAACACTTTTGGTTATCTAATCCTCCCATCGCTTTCTTGGTTTCCCTTGCAGTCTATTTCCTACACACTTCTTCTCCCTTATTCCCTTTGGTATTCTTTATTTTTCCATCCTCATTAAATGACCATTCCATCTCAGTCTTGCTTCCACTATCTCATGTACTCCCTCTAGTCCCATTCTTTCCCGGATAACTTCAATCCTAATCCTGTTTCTCCTTGTGACAGCAAAATGCTCCTCACAAACTTCATCTTTCTACTTTTGGTCTTTGTTCATCACTGTCATAAATATTATCTTGGACTATGTGTAATCTCTTTTCTTACCAGATTTTCAATAAATTATACCGTATTTTTTTTTATGATTCTTGACCACCTTTCCTCATTAACATAATCTATTTTGCACTTTGTCAAGATCTACAGTATCTAAAGATTAAAAAATGAATTTGCATACATTAATCAGTTTGTCCTTAAATATTCTTAACATTTATTTAGCATATTTGATATTAAATGCAGGCCTTCTTTAAATTGGAACAAGGAAAGTCAGCTAGTGACAGGGTTGGTTTAGTAATTTACACATCAACTCAGGAAGCAAATGTTTAGTTAAAATTAATACTTTTTATCCTGTGTTCTTTAGATTGTAGACACACCTAATAGAAAGTAAGAGACAACAGTAATAAAAATTATTTTATTTTATTGAAATGGTGTACAGCAACAAACATGTCTCAAAGAAGAATTATGATTAAACTTACACATTTTATGAATAAAACTATTTGAAAAATGCTCTCACCTCGAGGTAGGGTCTTGTAATTAAATTTTTGAGAGAACCCTAAACAAACTATCTGTCAGATACATACCTTCTAGGTTTCATATTCTCCTAATATAACTACCAGAAAAAATTCAAATTGACATATAAACCAGTCTTTAAAACAATACCTCTTGAAAAGTTATATTCTCTTAGAAATATTAGTTATAACAGTCTCAAATTAGGCCAATATTTTAGGATTTGTCTTGATGCTTGTATTATTAAAAGTATCTGAAACTCAGGGGTATCAAATCTAGTCTTCATAACACATCTATTGGGAAAATATAACTCTTTGGAGGGTATGATTTTGATACCTCCTGGAGTAATATATTTTCCTAATGCAAGTCTTAGGAAAATGCCCAATTGTCTACTACCTTTTAGAGGATTTTTATTACTAGGTTTTTATACAAATTGCAGGAAATCCTTTAAAATAAAACTAATTTTTTTTTATGCCTGTCTAAGGCACAAAAGGCAGAAAGAAGAAATTGGTAAAGAATGATGGGACACTTAGATAAGAACATAAACAAGCCTACGCCTGTAGCAGCATGGTCTAATACACTGTGTTAGACTAAGTCTGCCGAAGACAGGGAGATCGAGGTTCAATTCCAGTCGATGTATGAAGTGCATAGCCAACCTGAATAGGTAGTAAGACCCGGTGCTAAAAAAATATACACAATATCGCAAGAAATTGAAAAGAGGTTTTCCTTAATGTCATGTAAAATGCTAATATTAAAATTACTAGATACTCAAATTATGAGATTTTACTTCACAAATATGAAAGAGATGTGTGATGGAGGGCCTACTGCTTAGTTGATCAATACCATATAAATATAATTTACTATAATAGAATTTTAATTAAGATATGCAAGAAATTATTTGATTATCCAAACCTATTTTTTTTATAAGTTTAGAAATGGAATTTGTTTTAGATCTCTAATTCTACTTAGCCCCAACATAATTTTTGGAAAAGGAGAGAACATCAAAGAGGATGATGGAGATGAAGTT
The DNA here is from genome assembly GCA_902155825.1 of Timema genevievae. Taxonomy (NCBI): domain Eukaryota; kingdom Metazoa; phylum Arthropoda; class Insecta; order Phasmatodea; family Timematidae; genus Timema; species Timema genevievae. The sequence goes on from CABFWO010002622.1 coordinate 19,334, forward strand.
TGTAGAAAACAGATTGAAAAGGAGACCAAGGAAGAGATGTGTGAGTGAGAGGAGAAGAATGATGGAAAGATAGAAGAAGATGGAGACATTTTACTAAACTGACCCAGCCACAGGTTGGAAATAGTTGATGATTATGATGATTGAAGATTAATATTAATTAGTTTACTAGAGGGGCGAAATATATTATTATTATTATTAGCACCGCGTCTTACTACCCATTCAGGTTATATGCACTTACGCTGTGTAATGGTAGGGCGATTGTGAGATGAAATGGAGGGCCTACAGTTTAATGTGGTATCCGAACCATGGTGGAGACCTGGGATTCCACATATTCACAAGTTGTGATTAATACATGTCTTATCAGAGGTGAAGGAAGGGTTTGGCAATCAGATAAATCTGTGCCGGGACTGAGGACAGAATTATCCCTCTCCTCTCTAAGTTAAGAAAATAGTGAAATAAACACAGCACTGCTATAAAATAGGTCATCCTGGTAAGAATCTTTATCTATTCTACATAAAGTATGAGATTTAAGTAAATAAACTTTCACTTCTTCCACCTGTAAAAAGTATATAAGTAAAAGCAATTGATTTTTTCAAATGTCTTTCTTAGGGCAGCCCTTACTTCCGTTCGCCAACACTGGAGATAAATCAGGGATTTCAAACACAGCCACAGAAAAGTGGCTCTGCCTCTGTTCTGAGTAGTTGGCTTCACCACGGGTAGCAGCCACGAACAGCACCACTTAGCCCTGTCTGAAAGAGCATTAAAATTTCATTTTTCATCAAAGTTACTAATGTTAAGTCATGCATATCAGTATATGTATTTGAAAGAAGGTACACGAAAGGTGGATGGAAACATAAAAGGAATGAACACAATATGACGTTTACAATTAAAAGAACAACAGAGCTTACACTTTACATTGCTGGCACTGGATAAAGAGGTAAGGGCTACTTCTTGAAGAAAATCAATCATTACCACCCATTCCCTCAACCTTAGTTTCATTCTATCGGAACTCATCAGAATGAAGTGTGGAATGTGCTGTGCAATTTCCTAAAAGAGGAAACCAAAAAACACAAAAGGTGGAAAGAGGAAATTGGTAAAGAATGATAGGACACTTTTATAAGAACATATAAAAGCCCACGTCTGTAGCAGCATGGTCTAACACAGCGTGTTTGACGACTGCTGAAGACGGGGAGATCGAGGTTCAATTCCAGTCGATGTATGAAGTGCATAGCCAACGTAGTAAGACGCAGTGCTAAAAAAAATATACAAAATATCTCAAGAAATTGAAAAGAGGTTTTCCTTAATGTCATGTAAAATGTTTTAGATTTCGTCGGTCGCCATTTTAAAGCAAAAGTCCCTAGACCTTTTGTGGGAAAGTTCTGTCAATAATACAAGCCTAAATTACTGTAGTTAACTATAATGATATCGAACGTTGATTTGACGATGTAATCGTCCCGCGTTGGGAGCCTATTATAATTAAATTGAATGTTTGTTGATATAACTGGTATTTATAGCTCCGTGATCAAGCGCCAATTATATTTCGGTCGTGTGTTGGGCGCCTATTATAATGCTATTGTAATGTTTGGTGTATAATTGGTTTTTTTATAGCTCCGTGATCGAGCGCCAATTATTATTATACGGTATTATTCACATATAATTGCCCCGCGATTGGGCGACAATTATGATGATATGGAATAATATTAGATATAATTGGTATTATAGCTCTGTGTTCGAGCGCCAATTATTGTGATATGGAATTTGATGATATAAATACAACTGTTTATGTTGTACACACTTTATTTAACTAATTATTTCTTTCTTTACACTTTGTTGAAATTAAACTATGTATTGACTGTGATTACTTTTCACTTTATCGTTGACACACATTTTCTCTGTCTACGTCTACTCTCGCTAATTCTGTGACACTTTCTGTATATCTTCATACGCACATTTAGCTTATATGCGGACGTGTCCCTTGTTTCTTGGACCTCTCGTGACACTGTCAAGACAAACCAATCAGGTACGTTTCTGCGACAGGTGCATTGAAGACTAGCTTCCTATTGGATATAGGGAGCTGGTTTCTCTTGCTTGTTTGCTAAATACTGCGGAGTTATATTTTGAGAATAATAAACAAGTTTTTATGGTGAAATCCTTTTAGACTATTCTGCGAAAACGCGTGATTCTCCATGGATGAAGTAAAAGGATAATTTACATACGATACTTTAAAGAAAAATACCTTCATCCATGACTTTTTAAATAAATGAGAGCAGTCCAAAAATCAATTACGTTATAACTATTACATTAATACATTACCATTATGTTTTCATTACGGCTATTTAAAGTGACACATGTCGGCTGTTGATGTTGGGATATATGAATGTTATTTATACTTTTTTATGCATTGTAGATAGTTAAATATGGCTGCCCTTGACATAGAAATAATTTATTTAGTTGGAAGCTGCTTACTTATTTTTTGGCTTGTTTAATTTTAAATTTTAATAAAATATTGACATGTTGTGTGTAAAAAAATACGGTTCTACTTGGCCTTCAGGAAATTAAGTTTTGGCTCAGAGGTAGATATTGGATATTCACCACATAACCCAAATAAGGGCTTTTCCGTCATTCACCACCAGCAGACCCGCCGTGCTCCAGACTGGATACCGGCAACTGTGAAGGATTAAAGTCATTCCCTAATCCTAAGCAGTCCATGTAGCCTCTTTTCAATCCCTTATACGACAAAGCCACATGGCTGAAATCGATTTATTTAATTTTATAGTATCCCTGAACAAATTATAAACATGTTATATCAAATGCATGTTTATAATACATTTATTCATAGTATTCCACAGTAAAAGTCTACTGTTAAACAAAACAATTATTGTAATATCAATTCGCATGGTCCTTTACAATTGCAAAGTGATTTACACTCTAAAGAAGAATATTTACAAATACATGTTCTAGAGCAGAGTGGAATAGCCTTGCAGACACATTTTATAAGTTCCCTGCAAGACACTGCTGCTTCTGTTAAGGTTGTCCATTATGGTTTCCATCTGTAGTTGACTTTTTCCAACCAAATCCTTTGGGCGAAAGAAGCTTTTATGTATTATTATGGTTTGTTAGCCATATGCTGGCTTGATAAATCGATCGATTGTTGTGTCACATCTTGTGAGGGTGGGAGATTTTGCATCTCCTTGGTTGATTTTCCTGAGGTGAATAGATCTTGTCTTACACCATTTGTTTTGCAACATGATGTCTTGCTACTGTAAAAGTAACGAGTGTTTTGTTCAATTGTCGCAAACTCTCCACTGTCTTTTGACAATGGGACAAAAGGGTGTCTGCTGGTATATACAAAAGCTGTTGTGGCATCTGTAAATGTTTTCCACATTTTCCATGCACTTTTCTTTCCTTTTCCAGCAAATTGTGATGCGGTGTCCAATCCTGTAAGCGCATCGAAGAAAGGTAAACTCCTCACCATCTCTTCTTCCATTGAAAGACACATCAGGTTGATATGATAGTACCTAAAACTTTTCCCTTTCCAAATGCAAGCCACAAATCAAGACCAGGAAAGTCCTTTACCAAATTAAAAAGCTCACAATCAAAATCAATACATCCACGTCTATACTTCTTATAATAATGCTCCTCAGTCCAGACTGTGCAGCATTTATGATATGCAAAACTAATCTTGAATCTGCTTCTTGACTTGTTGCAGGAATCTCACTACCTGAGGGATTCAAAATGGATGAAAAATTGTATGTAATTATAACCTGTTTTCCTGTTGCAAATTCAGATTGTTTCACTGACTCTCTGAGCAATTTGAAAATTTCCTATTTGTTTTCAAAATTTCTTGGGAACATATTAAAATCCTTTGGAAGCTTTGTGCACCCTAGTACCCATCTCCTTACGCCTTCACCTCTTTTTTCTTGTGTGAATGCCTCCAAGCTGTCTTCTTTATATATATCCCAGACTACATATACCCTTTTACAACTATGTAGCTGGTTGTGAAGCCAAAGTAAAAACACATCGCTGTACTCTTTGAGAGTGGAAGTTTCTGCTATTGGTAGTATATGGATCGCAGTTGCACCATTAAATATATAAAAGCAGTGAATTGTTATTTGGAAGCCTGATAGTTGTCATGATTTTCATGGGGAAAAAATTCACTCATATCACCTTGACATGACTTACAAGCTAAATAAAGCTGGCTGAAGAGTATAGTATCACATTTTAAATCACTGAACTTTTGTTGTAGTTTACATTTCTTTTTGGTTGGAAGTTTCTGGAACATAGGCAAGTTATTCTTCTTAATAGGATCAAATATTGATTTACTTCCAAGCATGAGAACTTGAGACACAAAGTTGTCATATTCTTCCTTTCCTTGTTCCTCTATTTTACTCACACCTACTGCAATAGCAGGCAGAATCCTCATAGTTTTTGGCCAAAAGATGGACTATATCATGTTGTTCTATGAATGGAAATAGTTTGATTTAGCTTTGAAACATGTTCTTAAAAATTTTCTTGTATAGAAATGCCCCCTTCATCATGGTATGTATTAAGATTGTGACAAATAGAATTGCATCTGAATTCTTCTATAATCCTGGCAACTTCAGGACCTGAAACCATCCACCGTTTAAGAGCCGATGGGTTCTCGTTAAGGCCCACAGCACCACCAACCACCTTCACTAATTAGTTATTGTGCTCGTGAGCCTCATCTACTAGAAAAGCAGAAAACTTTCTTGTTGTCTCGGGGAATGCTCAGTTTTTCATAAAGCCTATCTTCACTCCCATTGGGATGGCTTTCATACCTCTGATATTCATTGACAGCCAGCGGGCGTAGTTTGGGTGGTCTAATGCAAAGAACCATGGAGTGAGTGCTTCCAAGACATGTATGTAAAGATGTGCTTCCAAGACTTGTATGTGAAGATGTAAGTTTCATTGTCTGTTTGAACAAACAAAGATCAATATAAGCTGGATCAGTCTTAGAATCATGTCCCGGTATCTGAACGGTTCACTCTCTCCTGTCATCTCCTAATTCTGTCTGCTCAACTTTTCAAAGTCAAATTCAGTACCACAGTCTTTCAAAAATGATTCCTTTTGTAATTTTTCTAAAGCTTCACAAGTGGTTTCATAGAAACGAGTTTTCTTCAAATGTGATGCTTTTAGTAATAAATCTCCTGTACTATGCGCCACAATTCTAGATTCCACAAGTAGGACAGTCCAGCCAGAATCTTCTGTCAAATTTCCCAGCATCCTTCATAAAGCAATTTCAATGTGCAGTCCAACGAATATAACAACGAACTTCTTTTCTTTATATAAATCTGACCAAGTTTACTGGATTTGTTTTATTAGGCCAAAGTTCAATTAAAAATAGGCTTGAAACCTATAGGCCTAGTAACTATATTTTCCCCCAGTTCTAGTATGCACCTAGATTAATTAACGTTGTAATAAAATAAGCCCTACAAATATTTCTGGATCTTTTATTGGGTTTTTATTACCTTTTACAAACTATCAGAAGAATTGGCTTAGCAAAAAAAAACCCAATCAAGTGACTCCATCACAAACAAGGCTCAAGTGCCGGCCACTACTCTGGGATCAGTGCATAGTAGTAACAATACTGTAACACCTTTGTTTATCGGCCGATTTTTACGATTATGGCATCAAACTGAAGGTAATGAACCTTTATTTCGAAATGTATAGGAACACAATTATGCTATCTTGTGCCGTTTTCCTGTAAAAATAGATTATGTGTAAGTCAAAGATAGGAAATTCTAAATTATCGTTAATTTATGTCTCTTATATTATACAGATCAGGTTTTTAATAAAACCATGAAATCACTGATAGTTTTATTGCATTAAAAAAATCTATCAATTAGAAAGCTAAAAACAGCATTAGAGTAGTGTAGTGTAAAAAATTCAAGATGGCGAACCGAAAACCGAGCACCTACTCATAAAACCTTTATAACAGGTGTATAGAATCAGTGTACCAAGTTTGTGCTTTAATCCAGTCTGTCACGATCTTTGTAAATATAGACACTAAGGAACTCCACTATGTCCTTGTTTAGCCTCTAGACTGGCAAGTACCTGCATAACAGAACTTATGAAATATTTATTAATAAAATAAGCTATGAGGAGCAACATGACTAGAAAACTAATGCAATATAATTTATAAATACATCTTCCCCATTGGTCGAGCAGGTTTTGACAAATTGTGGGAAAAGGAAGTGTAACAAAAAATACTATCCATTATTGTATTCATTTAACCATAATCTAGGTTAGGATCATTAAAATAAAATATTACTTCTTTTCCTGTGAAAATCCTTTCAAAACTAATTTTTTTCTTCATTTTTTAATACTTTTTCTCTCTTTACAATTCACAAAGTGTGTTTAATGTTATAAATGGTGAAATATGTTGAAACTGTGAAGTATAAGTGTGTTAAACTTTGGACAAACACATTATGGCACTTTGATTTCATGAGAAAAATAGTCTTTGTTACATGTTACCAACAAAATGGGAATATCTTTACCTGTGTTAAAATAAGATTAAACTAATCCGAGAAAACAATTTTTGAGGGTAGTTCTTTTCCCCCCTCAACCTCATCTTATTATTAGGTTATGCACATATTAAAAAGTTAATGGATTAGGAATGAGGAAGGTAGAATTTTAGAGGAACATTTGTGTGAAGAGAGTGGGAAACCATTGGGGGAGGGGGGGAATCACTACACCCAAACAGAATTTGAACTCCTAACTTTCTGTCACCAGCAAACATGTCCAACACAAGTGATGTGTTGGACCAAACAACCACCGATGCAAGAAGTTAAATTACTACCTTTGCAATTTAAACAGAAATATTAATTTAATGAAAATAGACAACTATGAGTACCTATCTCTGTGTAGAAGTACGAATAGTGTTGATTTCCTTCCCAATCACATTAAAACAGGTGATTATACCAACCAAAGACTGGTCTTGATGTGCTACCTCACAAATCCGGAGCAGCGCCTCGACCCATCTACCGGTTAGTGTCGCTTGCCCGCTCCATCAGGGGATGTCGTGAAGTGCAGTAATTTCCTCGTTAGTTTCAGCACAGAATTCTATGAGTGAGTAAGTAAGAGCCTACAAGTTTTGTGAGAAAGGTATAGTTCATATATTTCAGGCATCTTTTACATATCACAATCTACATGGGATCAACAGCTTTACTTCTCCTTCAAAAAAAGTTGTACTATGGATTTTCATTGCTCAGTAAGAAACCAGAGGACTAGGCCTGGTTTGAACCCGCAAACATCGAGTCGTAAGAAAAGCTGGACCTCCCGAGGTCTTCTCACATATGTCACATTATATTGCATTGCATTATTTAACAGTTTTTGTATATAAATTAGAGATGGACCACTTGAATCTTCGAATCCACCAAGTCCTGACAAGTATTCAAGATTCGAGGATTCTGGATTCGATGGTCGAATCTTTCATCTCATAAACAAAGCATAATATTTTGAATTAAAAAATTATTTAGTTAGGCCTACTTGAAAAGCACAGCTTATTCCGTAATCTTTATTTTGTCTGCCGAAAGAGATTAGCATGAATAAAATCATTATTAAAAAAAAAAGAGAAAATAATTGTTAGGTGTGGAAAATCTTACGTGCCTAATATGCTACCCTCCCACCTCTATGGGAAACTTAGACTCGACCATTTCAGCACATGTTCACTTCTAAAACTTTCACCTTACGAACCATCTTTTAAATATTTTAATGAACACATTAAAACTCTTCAAAAACTGAAAATCAAAACTATAATTAAAAATAAACTCGAAATAAATAAAACAAATTATGGCTTTTTTTTAACAGAAATAAGAAAGCATCACACATGATCCAAAGTCAACCGCCATTACACACGATACAGTCAGCCGCCATGACGTATATTATGTTTACTCGCCATAGTGATGATTAAAATAAAGATACTGTTAATTCTTACTACCCAACTGGTTTAATTATCTACAACTATGCAAAGAACCCCAATTCATTGCATACGATCCTTAAGTTGGATATTTTGTTGGGTTTCATGAAAAATAAATAATGTAAACAGTCAGACACCGATAAAATTGTTTATTTATGCCTACCGGACTAAGCATTGTATACCGATTGTTTGTTTAAAATCGATTCAGGTAATCTGATCACTTAGTAAGCGTTCTCGAGTTTTAAGAATCAAATAACGACTTGCTAATTCATAATTGGTTTTTAAATTGATTTTAACTAAGAAATTATTATTTTTTTAAAATATGTTATTGAAGTGATTGTAAAAATATTCAAACGTAGTCCTGCTCAATAAAATGGGAATGAACATATTGGAGTCGAAAATATGTTCATGTTTTAAATAGAATGTATTCTCAGAAATCGATATATCGCAAGAATCAAATATATTTCTTATTTTCTACGTGAAGATAGATAATGGTTAAGTACACACGTCTACTGATGCAAGTTTCACTTTTCTTGTAGTAAACGAAACTGTACCTTCCGCAATCTTTCCTCACGGTTGTTAATTAATACACTGATTAATATACTATAATTTATGAACATGATTTTAATTGTAAGTTGTAAATGATAAAAAAAACTATTTCCTTCAACAGTTTTATTGGTAATCTGTTATAACAGCTCCCACATCCACAAAAAAACAAAAAAAATCTATTTTACCTTCTTTATCCAACTGAATATGTAAATCTTAAAGAAAACTTTAATTATTTTGAAAAGTAAAAAGTATAAACATAAGTTAATACAACAATACAAAAATTCACAGTTATCAGTCATAGTCATAACGACGTAATATCCCTGATGATCACTATCTAGATATCTTCAAAGATAGTCATATAATGGTGTACATTTGTAGAATACAAGTTGCTGGCTTTGTTGATTCATTGCATCACACAGCTGGAAGAGATCGAGTTACATAAAATATATATTTATCATTCCCACCAGAGAAATTTGTAACCAATGATAGTCCTTTTTATAGTGAAGTCAATGGAAATGGTGAAATGTTTATATTATAAACTAAATGAGCAATGACTAAAGTATGTGCAGAATAAAAATACAAAGTTCAAGGGCAGATCTTACTAAGCATGGCATGCCATACCATCCATACGTTCACACACAGTTGATGAGATATGATAATAGATATCATGCCTACTTAGTTATATTTTATAATCATTGGGATATCAACTTAATTTTTAAAAAAGCCATTAGTTTTTCCATGGCTTCTTTTATAAATTAAATGGAGTATTCACGATTTTTTATAAAATTTACAATTCCTCATAATAATAATAATAATAATCTTATTGATTAGGAACATCCATATATATTTGTATATTTTTGTATATATTCTAAACCCTACAATACAATAAAATGTATTGGTCATGTGTCACATTTAATAATAAAAAAAAAACAGCAATCGTATAAAACAATTATCTCTCATTACATCAACTCAATGTTCAAGAGTGTCAATTACATTATTTACAGATGGGGGAAAAATAAAAGCTCTGAAATATACAACCTATGATGTCTTAACATTAACTAATATCTTGATGTTGAGTGCCGTGCCAAGCCAAGGGGGACCAAAATGCATATTAAAATTCCAATCATGGCATAGCACCACAAAAATAAATAAATATTTTGTCAAATTTATAGTATTGGATCTTACTAATTATTTTAAGGGATAGCAATGACATTTAAAAATGTATATTTATCAACGCAAAATGGACACGTTGATGAATAAAACATTAAAATTATTATTTTAGATAGTATATCTTAATTTTTGTGTGGTGTATTTAGAAGAAATGTCATGAATATGCCAGCGAGATGAATATTGCAACGCTCACACAAATACAGTAAGTAGCCAACTGTGTGTGAAGGAATAGATTATAAAAACAAATTTAAAACTGACTTAATCACATTATTACATGTATTAATGACTTTGAAAAGCGGCAATCTAATATACTACTTGGTTCAGATGTTCTTAAACTACTTAAATTAATCTGTAGTATTATCCTCCAGTTCACGTTGATATTTTCAAACAAATTCTTAACCACTACATGTGTAACACTTATTTACTTTATTTCCAATTGGATGAACTTAGAAATTCACTCTGGACTAATTACAATTTTAATACAAGAATATAATCAAATGTTGACTTATCATATGACAACAGATATACAGTTCATTTATGGATTTTTTTAGAACAGTTTTCATTTCACAAAAAGAAAAAAATGTTTATTAAGTATCGCAATAACATCATTTATTTTATTGGAAGGTTTCATGTCAACTATGACCCATTTTATTTTAGTGAATGCACCCTACTCAAGTTTTCCCATATGATCACATAAATTCAGTTGCCTCAACCCAAGCTGTGTACCGGTTTATGCGCCCATTCTCTTGAAAATAGATGGCAATGCTTTAGCTGTTTAAACGCCAAGGCCAAATTCCTTGGCATCATCTTCTGTGATGTCGCCATACTCCCATATGTTCAAGTGATTCTTCTTGGCGAGTTCTTGGGCTGCTTTATACTCTGACACCTGCAAGTTCATTACCGTGCCCACTTTTGATATCAAGGATTATAGCTTTAAGCAAAAACTAATATGTAGTAAAATAAATATGATAGAATTTTGTAGAAAATGAAACATAAACAAAAGTGAAAACATAACACATATTTACAATCACTTCAATATTCTGAAACTTTCATAAAATCTTCTTCAGGAAGTAGAAAATAAAGCTAATTTTCTGTTTAGTCTTACAACTACCACTATTATTACTTCCTGAAGAAGATGCAATGAAAGTAGTGACTAATGCTAACTTCCTGTTTGGTCTGACTATTACTTCCTGTCCGACACCGTAGCTCGGTCGATAGCATGTTTGTCCACTGAGCTAAGGGTGCTAGGTTCGATTCCCAGCATGGCCAAAAATTGTATCAATGGTGAAAGGTGGGTTTACCCTTCCACAGTGATAAAATAATGGCCAGGGACTGAATGTTGTGCCTGTCCTAGTCTTAAGTTATATTATAAGTTATATGAAGCTACAACAGGCCTAGCAAGCCGGTAGTGGAAAATATAAGACTTTAATAAAAAACTGACCCAAGTCACAGGCTGGAAACAATAATGGATGTAAAGTAAATTAAGGTAAAAAAATAAGTGATAATAGTTTATGCCAAAAAATCAATATGGAATAAGTATCACTTACAAGTTTTAGTAGCCTTTTTTCTCTTCGATTCTCTACCAGAAGAAGTCCTTCAGAAATGAGCGCTTTGGCAACATCCTCTTTGTTGTCCAACAAGGTAACATAACTCAAGTTACCTATTCTGTACTCCACATTGAGCTGGAGGGAGTGGTTCAAAGTGTCCTGGGTGAACGCTCGTACAGCTTCATCTTTATATTCAGGCTGGAATAAACAAGTTTTATGTTGAGGAAACTAGTTTCACTGGGATACTTTCTAGCAAGAAACTCCCAATAAAAACTATATGATCACTATAAAACTATAGATTGGACGAATAAACATTCATTTTGTGTGGATCTCGTTTCATTTGCTAAGCCATTACAATCATATACACTCTGTCCATGAAAGTGAATGTGGTAGCAGATGTCCATTTATGCACGTAGCAACCTATACCGTCGACCTCGGTGGTCTTGGGGTAAAGTGCTCGCCTCAGGAGCCGATGTTTGTGGGTTTGAACCCAATAGAAGCCGAAGGCTTTTTCTTGAGCAAGAAAAAATCATAGCCCAACAAATCATAGCTCAACATCCTTCCGAGGGGAAGTAAAGCTGTCGGTTCCATGTGGCATGTAAAAGAATCCTGGAGGGTATGTGAAAATACCTCTCCTGACAAAATTGGTAGGTCATTTCACCACACTCAAAGAACTTTAGAGGCACAAGTAATCAGCCTTGGTGGCGCAACTTCAAAGAAGGATTAGAGCCAGGGAGTTTGCTCTACCACAAAAACTAACTATTATCACCACCACCCCTTGACAGTCGATACTTTCCACAAGTTATATTTTTGATGGTGAATATGTTTGATAAATATCTAATAATAAAGCTACAGAATCTTCAATGAAAAATAACCAACAAATATTATGTTGATAAAAATTACTTGTAAATAAAGATAATTGCAGTTACCTAACATTATTAAAAATTAAGATGATAAAACCCAAAAAATATTTTTTTTTAATGTAGACAAAAGTTAAAATTCTTTCAACCACAAATTCATTCAACCACAAAACTTTTTCAATTTTGCCATTTCATGTTCTAACACTTCTGCCTCTTCCTTTGCTTTCTGCAAAAATGTTCTTTTTACTTCTAATTTTCTTATTTCTTAAGATGCTGTTTTTCTTTTTTGACTTAAGTCTACTTCAATCTTTCTCTTCTTTTCAAGTGCTTCTTTCCTTATTCCTGAGGTATTTCTCAGAGTATGAATAATCTTTTTTGAAATTGTCATATTTAGAAGTCCCCCGGCTGCAGTGACTGCATCATAAGATACACGTTGAGCAATAAGGTTGTCGTCCTCATGAAGGTTTTCAACCGTACATTCTTTATTCACAGAAAAACTTCGCTCAACGGCTGCATTGCTATGGAAGAGAACAAGAATTTTTTTTTAGTGAAATATTGTAGTTCCTGGGATGCATTTACTCTAGAAAAAATATTCATGAAGAACTTATCAAGCTGGTCACCACTTAAAGTGAATGGTTTAAGGTCTTGCTTTGATACAAAGAAAAAGTAGTCTCATCAGCTTTCATGCTAGATAGTTGTTTCTTGTCTAGTAGGACTTCTAATGCAGAAGTTATCCTATAGGTCCTAACAGATGTATTGAGCATGACTGCGGGAGAGAGACAACTAGCACCCTTGACAATTTTGTAGGAGAGAGGACACTTGTGTAAAAGTTTGTTGCAGAGATCAACTAGTAATTTTCGACAATCTCCTTTGAACTGAAGTATCTTGATGTCTTTAATTCCTTTCAAAGCTGCTGATGCTGCGAACCCAATATCTACAGTTAGAATAAAAATATTGTTTTAAATACGACAGCATTGACATTGATCTCTTTAACACCCTTGAGTTTTCTACCCATCTAATAAAACAAAACTTCATCAGGAAAAAGAGATGATCATGTTATTCTTTGATAGTCTGCATGTCTTGTTGGAAAATCTTGAAATAAATAATATAGTGGGTGCAAAAACTGGTTAATAGTCCAACTAGAGTTAGCATGTGTTGTTTTGTAAGCACCATGAACAATGTGTAAAGAACAAGTTCCAAATTCCAGTAACTCAGGATCTTGTAGAGAATCTTCCTTTAAGTAACTTTTGAGATCACTTAAAAATTTGAGGTTTACATTTGGTCCATCCATGGAGACTTAAAGCATTTTTTTAAGATCCAAGCCCTCTTCTCTTAGTGCAGATATAAAGTTCATTAATACATCTTGAGCTGTTGCATGACCTAAAAAGCAATATGTTAAATATCTTGTATGAATTTCATTTTCACTCCAATAGTGAACAACATCCATCTGGGTCTTCTGAGCCACAGTATTTATGCTCTCATCAAATGAAATACAATAAAATGAGCATTGTTTAAGCATATTCGCAAGCTCGCTTTTGAAAAAAGGACCTAGTCCATACACGATGACATATCCAAGTTTATCTTTATACATTTGAAGTTTCTGGGCAATATCACTATCGGAAAACATTACTTTAAAAAGATCACTACAAGCAGAAAACTTCTAGCAGAAGAATGTGTCATTATTTGATTAATAGCCCACAATATTTCAGCACGAGAAACTTCATCTTTGACAAGGAAGCTCTGAAGAGAACAACTAGGTCTAGTTTCAAGTTTCAAAACTACTTCATGGTCATTAGCACTAAAATGTACATCTTCATGTAGGCTTACAGATGACACTGCATATTTGGCCATAGGGACCAAGTCCAATTTTTTTTGAGTGTTTTGTTGTGTTTTAATTGTGAACTTTGAGGCCTACAGTTTTCTGCTGTGTGTGTAGGCCTTGACTTTCTCTCCTCCTTTCAATGTTTAATTTGATACAGGTGTTTGGCACAATTTTTCCGTTTGTGAAACACAAGTTATAATTATGCCACTTATAAATGTTATTAGTTTGAATTCATTTACTCGAAATATATTTTAGCAGTTAAATTGGTTATAAGTAGGTATCACCCTCAGACAATTAAGTGAAACCTGACCAATTACTTAATTTTTTAATTATAAATTAAAATAAAGAGATTAATACTGTACAATACCCATACGAAGTTAAATATGCAGCAGAAACATGGACATTGAATGTAAAAGAGAGCAGGAAAGTAGAGGCCATGGGAATGAAGTTTTTTAGGAGCATGCTAGATTTCACAAGGAGAAACAGAGTTAGTAATTAAGTTATCCAGGAAAGAGTGGGAGTACAGGGAGTACATAAGAAAGTAGAGGAAGCAAGGGAGAGAAGGTATGGCCTTGTAATGAGGATGTTGGAGTACATGAGATAGAGGAAGCGAGTGAGAAGGTATGGTCATGTAATGAGGATGTTGGAGTACATGAGATAAGAGGAAGCAAGGGTGAGATGGTATGGTCATGTAATGAGGATGTTGGAGTACAAGAGCTAAGAGAGGATGCCATGGTAATTTAATGAGGATCGAAAAGAAAAGTATTCCAAGGAGAACGATGGAGATTAAGTATGGAAAAAAAAGACTGCAAGAAAGACCAAGGAAGATATGGGAGGAGCACATAACAAGAGTGTGACGATAAGAATGGAAGTAAATAAAAGAGGAAGAATGGTGGAAGAAAATAAGAAAATGGAGGAATATTGATTAAGCCACAGACTGGAAACAGATGGTGGTGGTGGTGGTGGTGATGGTGATGGTGATGATGGTGATGATGGTGATAGTGATGGTGATGATGATGAATCATACAAAAAATACAAATTTGATACATACATCTTTCGCTAATGAGGTACAGGCAAGTGCATACTCGTGTACATATGGTTTATCATTCGTGAAGCTGGATGGAAGGGAGGCACAACTAGTCACATTGATTATTTCTCTATTCCCATAGTCGATGTAGAAGACAGTAACATTTGGTCCAGACACCTTTTCCACCCTGGCCCGGTACCAGAGGTTATCATGAGGAAACTTGGCAGCACAAATGTCTCCACGCCTGTAAAATCACAACAAGAGTTATCAGAGGTTGAAAGAGAATGTATATATATCTTTAGAAGAAGAATTTTTTCCTCCGTGTCTTACTAACTGTTTGGGCTGTACGCAAATATAAACATTAATGGCGTATTATTTATAGGAAATGTACCCACATCTGAGTAGCATAGTGGGAAATCGTTTAAGGAAAACCACCCTCATCTCACAACCGACTGGGATTCAAATCCTAACCTCCCGTCATGGGAAAACCAGACTAGATGAGCTAGACCAGGGGTAGGCAACCTTTTAGTAGTGTTGTGCCGAAGAGATATTGCAAAGTCACTCAGTGCGCCAACCAACCTAAGCCCATCCTAATCGTTTATATTTTTATACTAGTTAACTAGTATAACTATTAAAACAAATTTAAGCTGATCTTTTAAAATGTAAATGTAACATGTTTCTAAATCAAATACATTCAATAACTACTGTTTCCAGAATATTTAATATTTTAATATAAATCAGAATATATACAAAATTTATCAATGTGTTTTGCAAAATTTAAATTCTGAAGACATTATTTTGAAACAAAACAATTGAATCATTGAAACATAGAGCAAGTTATTAAAATTATTAATCACATCAATAGTTTTAATTAAAAATAAAGGTTTTACATTACTTTTATTCAAATCGCTCAGTGTGCCATTGAAAATCGTTTCGCATGCCACCCTTGGCACGCGTGCAGTAGGTTTCTGACCCTTGAGTTAGACGTTTAGACCACACTTACACTGGCAAAGGTAGTAAGAACAATCATTGGCCAATGATACAATTCAATTTTCATAAGCCCAACATGATAGTGTTATTAAAATTTAATTGGAAGATAGGGTTTATTCTCTTTTTTCCAGGGTTGAGTTATTTGAATACTTGAATCCTATTTGAGATTTGTAGGTAAAATGAAGAGTCATATTTATTCTCTAATTGGAAAATAATTATATATATATATATATATATATAGGGAGCCTAAAGGTAACCATGAGATTTAACCGAATATTCTCAAAATCAAGAATGCACAGATTCAGAGACATTCCTAGCCTTGAAACAATGGCTTCAGTACTCTAAGAATATACAATGCAAGTATGGATGAACGGTCAGTTCATAACCTAGAGTTCATCCGAGGACAAACTGAACTGAGTCTGCATGGTCTAGGAATATTTTATAGTTAGTGTATTTTACCTGTAGACAGTTGTTAGCATGTTCAAACTATAAGCTTTTGAAAATAATTGTATATTATATTCCTTGTTATTAAATTAGTCAGTTATAGAACAGTACAGCTCTCATATTTATTTAAATGTGAGTGCCCCCAATATATAAAAAAAACAGCGATGAGATCCTCAAATCCTCACGGATATTTGAGATTCAAGATTCAAAAAAAGTAAAATATGTTTTTTTTTAATATCATATTAGAATTTATTTTAGAGCGTTATTGCTTATTGGTGGCTCGGACCTAACACAATTATAGGAAAAACTTAACAACCAGACCCCAGAACATTGATTTAACATTTAAATTAATGTTATATTGAATGCAATTTAGCAAAAAATGTTAACATTTAGTTACTATTTGTATTTTCTATTATTCGTTCCTCTTAGGTTCATACTTTTTTCCAAGATTTGAGATTTGGGAATCAAAGATAAAATGAAGATTCATAAATTCATAAAATAGTGGATTTGATCCATATTTAATATATATATAATTAAATTAAACATTGAAAGGAGGATAGAAGGGCAATTCTACACACTTAGCCAGAAAAGTGAATGCCTCAAAATTCACAATTAAAACACAACAAAACACATAATTATGTAATTTTTGGGGTAAATCAGTTCCCTTCTGTACAGTCTGTGTTTTACTCTCTTCTGCCAAAGGAGACTGGTGTTCCCTGAAAATCTCATATTTATGTGTTGTGTTTTTAATTGTAAACTTTGAGGCCTACAATTGTCTGGTGTGTAGGTCTTTCCATTCTAGCCTTCTTTAAATGTTTAATTTAAAACAGCCATTTGGTGACTATTTTTATTAGTTGTTTTATGCTTGGAAAAATATTATATTTTAGTTTTTTATATAACTTTGTGCATTAAAATAATTTGTAAAAATGTATTATTTCACAAATGTTAGTAATATTTGATTTTATTCTGATAAATAATCATCACAACATTGTTGTCAATTATTTCGAATTTTTCCCATATGAATATTTATTTTCAATGTATATAAGAGCTCAGAATGGCAATAAATGACTAGAAATTAAGTATTTTAGCTGTAAATATATTTATTGGTGAAGCAACGTAATTGATAAAGCCGGAATTTTTTTCTAAGCGAAATTTATGTTAATATTTGTGTGATGCTACGTCAAAGTTTTGAAGCTTTGCAACACCCCCTATCTAAGGTTTCTGAATCTGAAGCCCCAAACTCACTTAGGGTTGTAAGCCCCGGCCAAAGGAGGGTTTGCGGAGAATTCTTGTTCAATTTTTGCCATGAGAGTTTCCAATTTAGGACCTTCCTTGACCGACTGTGCATAGAAATGAAGTTCTTGTGTCGCTTCAGTGATGACTACATCCTGATAGTCGATATTTCTTTCCAGCACACGATCTTCTTCTTGTTTCTTCTCTTCTTCCTCATCTTCTTCCACATAATCCTTCCACCTCTGGAAAAACACAAAACAAGCCAGGAATATCATATTGGCCCAAATTTAGTGCAATGTTTTTCTCCTGAAAGTGTCCTTCCAAAAACTGTACTTGTATTATATGTGCAACCTACCATTTTACGCCAAAAAACCCGGCAGATTCCTAGTGATAATAAAACTCAATGTAAAACAGAAAAGAGTAAATTCCACCCTTCAGTATTACTGAACTAGTAATTTAGTAGGTCAGTGTTAGTTGGTGGCAAAATCTGTGCTGTGTCATTGATATTATAAAGCGCCCATGGCAGATCCGAATTGAGTGATTGTGTTGAAAATAAGGCTTCCTCGGCATCTCAAATAAACTAGGGAATGAGAAGAAGCTAGTCTATGAATTTTAAATTAAGAGCACTACACAAGATGCAACAAATAACTTGCATGCTGCCAACAAGTCTGGTGTTTCTGAGGATAATATAAACTTTGGAGGAAAAAATTAAGAAAAGCATACAAGTGCCTGCCCATCATGAAAATCATTCAGAGGATTTTATAAAACTGTGTCAAATCTGTTAAGTTTTTACCTAGTAGTATATTTGTGACCTCTTATTTTCATGTAGAAGACTTAAAAAAAAATTAGGGTCGTATAGGTGTGAGGCCGTACTATATTCAGGCCAATAAGGTAAACCATTTTAATTCCAAACCACCCCCAATGGTGTGAGGGGGTTGAAATTTTTTCCAAACAGTTAACTAGGGATGGAAGGGAATGACATTTTTACCATGGAACGAGAAATGAGTCAAAATATTAGGATCAGGAAATCATAAAAATGACACTCTAGAAATAATTTTAGACTAATAATATATTTTGATCATTGTTCAGATGTCTGCTCACTAGTCGTTGACCTTGTAGTTGACCCCGCAAAGATGCTCCTATCTTTACACCCCTCCTATACATACATTATTCAATGCCATTCTCTCACAGGGATGTCAAAATCAATACCATCAATTCTAAGTGATATTGAAAGAATCAAAGATTGAACATAATAACGTGATTTTTAATGACTCAATTATTAGCTATAATCTCAGTAAATGGGATGGAATTGAAACAATTGTAAAAAAAATATGCCATTGGCTCATTTATTGTGTCCATTGCTATTTCGTTAGCCAATTATAATTTATTAAAAATGCCCTTCGTGTTAAAGGGATTTTTTGCACAGATCAAACATGGCCATATTATTTTGGTATTTTTGTTACTACTTACACTTTTTACCAGAAATATTAATGTTATTGAACCGATGAGGAATCAAAATAGAAATTATAAATAGTTATAAAAATTGAGAAAAATAATAGTGATGATATTTTTAATAAATAGAAAAGTAATTGCATTTATTTTCATAAATATTAATGCCTGCAATAATTATTTATTAATATTTGTTAGTTTTAAAAATGGAGGTTTATGTTGTCAACTCACTCTCAATTTCTTCGCCTTAGCAGAAT
Organism: Timema genevievae; assembly: GCA_902155825.1. Lineage (NCBI taxonomy): Eukaryota > Metazoa > Arthropoda > Insecta > Phasmatodea > Timematidae > Timema > Timema genevievae. The sequence continues at coordinate 38,621 of CABFWO010002622.1, forward strand.
CTTCTGCAGCCTTAAGAGAACGGAAATATTCAGACCTCTCTGCAGAAAAGTGTATTGTGGCATATCCCTCTTCAACCAATGCCACAGAGAGATTTGTTCCATCGACCCACAACCAACCAATGAAGTTACCAGCTTTATCCATGGACTCAACATGAATTTCTACTTCTCTTTGGAGGCACTTGTCTTTAGTGAATATCAAGGCTTCTTCACCGAAAGCTTCCCCTTCCATGTGTACCCCATTTGGTCCAGGCCGTGAGCCTCTAGGACAACTAATACCTAAAACAAAACACATTTAAATTTTATTTTATTACATTGTAAGCTTTATCCCTAATCCTGTTTATCCTTGTGACAGTTACCACCGTATTTTCATAATAAATTACTCTTAGCACAAAACCACATTTCAAAAATAAATTCGCACCATTAATAAAAGGTGGCAATTTCTCCCTTGGAAAATTATATTCAAAGACTCATATTTTTTCCTAACAAATACCCACACTAGAGTGTAGAATGCAAAATTAACAAACATATTGTAAAGAGTGTGATGAAGTTTTAGAAAAAATTGTAAATAAAAAAATCACTCATCAGTAAACTACCCCTAATTTAAGGGCTATGGCAGGGGTTCCCAAATTGTGCGTCGCAATGCATTGGGATGTTGGCGGTCTTGGTCTGGAACATCACAGCTAACTCGTACACATTTTGAAGAATAGAATAAATCATTGCCAGAAAAAAATAACTTTTTTCCTTGTGAAAGCACTCCCTTCGTATGAGCTTCGGATTTTAACGCTTCTTACAAACTTGGCATGACATCGTGCGTAATTCTCTCCCTTACAGTCTGAAAATAGACTGATATGTTTGTAATTTTGTTTTGATTTGTATTTTTACATTTAAAATAATAAAATCTAGTTTTGTAACTGACCATTTTCTTTTTAAAAATGCCACCAAATCGATTTTGGGTGATTTCTCGTAAATATAGACTACAAGAGCATCGCACGGAAAATCTGACCTGTGAAGGGCAGCACAGTCTCAAAAAGTTTGGGAATTCCTGGGCTAGGGTCAAAATCAAAGAAGGCCCCGAAGTATAGTCCTAATGCATCTAGATATCAAGTTTTGACAAAACCCATCAAACCGTTTCAGATCCGTGATGAGGGAAAGACACAATTGTAAAATACACTTTTTTGGGTTCGTCCATAATCTTGAGGTCAAAAATTTTCACGATTACAATACTTGCTCTTTAGATAAGAAAGTAAAAATCTTCAAGTTAAAATATTGAATAGCATGATGTGATAATAATTTTATTTGTAAGCTTAGAACAAAATATTAAAAATAATTGTGCAATAAAACATTCTCAATATAATTTCAGCGCATTAAGTTGTAAAATTGAGCCCAAAATAATATTTTTTCAAGCATAAATAATTAACAATAAATATTCAAACTTCGATTCAGCTTCAAGAATATGTCACCATAAATATTCAAACTTCGATTCAGCTTCAAGAATATGTCACACTAAATATTCTAACATTGATTCAGCTTCAAGAAGAATATGTCAAATATTCAATTCAAGTTCACTTTTAAATTATAAAGTGGACTTCACACACCCCTAATATGAATATAAAACTATAGTACATTTTACATGTTATACATTAGTTTTTTTTACAGATGTGTGGGAACGTGCACACACACTGTATGTCCAAGACAAGTTAGTAGTCTCCCGCTTAGTTCAAATTTTCGTTAATCCAAACTAGCTAATGCCGGGATCGCGATCAACTTAACTTTAACTTAACGTAACATTCACTTAAAGTTAACTTAACTTAAGAAAACAGATGTGTGATCACGATTCACATAAATTTAAGTAACAACTCGAACCAAATATTTCCATTCTAGAGTAAGTGTTTTGTACTATTTTTATTAGTGTTTATGATCTGTGAATGTTTTCTATCAATATTATAGATGTTTTTTATTAAACTTTTTTAATCAAATTTTAATGCTTTTACAATCATCATTATGTTAGTTGATTTATATTTTAATAACAAGGATCTTTTTTGGAAGCAATACATTATTCCATTTTATATAACAAAAGCTTTGTGGTTTTTACAATATTTGAATTGAGTCTGTTCTATAACATTCTATTATGATACTATGCTAGTGCTTATTTTAATTAAAGTTTTGATCACTAGAACTAAGGCTAAAGAGTAGACCTTGGTCATAAAACCAACAAATGAATTAATAAATAGCCTTGTAGACATCACTCGCACAATGAATGGCTGGCTAGATCACGTGATAACCTTCAAGTAATGTTCACTTAACATGAAAGACCTCCCAGGACATCTATTACGTTAAGTTAACTGCATCGTGATCGCTTCATTTAAAAACCCGAGGAGATCTTTTACGTTAAGTTATGTAAGTCAGTAAGTTGATCGTGATTCCGGCATAAGGTCTCGATTAATTCGGCTTAGCAAGGTTCTAATTTAGTTTTGTTTTTCTTGGCTCAAATAATTGCTTTTGAGCTCAGGTTCAAAATAATTTCTAGACATTTTATGTCAATAAAATTTTATATACAGTAGAACTTTTTTAATTTATAGTCTAAGGAATATATAAAAACAATTTGAAATATCCATAATTCGAATTAACCATTTTTATGCATATCTAGGCATCTGGTACACAATAAATCAATAACTTCAAAATATACCATATGTAAACACACACGTTATATATTCTATATAAAACACACATACACAAGTTATACATAAACGGAAAAACCAATAAAAATTTAAACAAAATTTCAAAAACTTGGAAAAATTAACATACGAGAATTGCAGACTTAAATCGGCCTGAGCGTTACATGATTAGTGATTACATTTTCATACAGAAGCGATGAGGAGTTTGACGCTTTAACTTTTACTATGTGGCAATAACTCTTAACTTTATATGAAATTTGTGATTTAATAATGATCGTTATGTTAGATTTGAATGTAAGAGAGATTAGGAAAGTGTAGGCCATAAAAATGAAGTTTTTGAGGAGCATTTTAACTGTCATGAAGAGAAACAAGATTAGGAATGAAGCTATTCGGGAAAGAGTGGGGGTACAAGGAGTACATTAAATAGTAGAGGAAGTAAGGGCCAGTTTCATAGTCAGATTTAGTACATCTAAAGTGCGAGTCGATACTAAATACAAGACGACACCTACCTAGACCATAATGGAATGGGCCAGTTTCGCATATGAAACTGGCCCATTCCATTCAATTTCAGGTAGGTGACGTCTTGTATTTAGTATAGCGCCGCACTTGAGGCATACTAAATCTGACTATGAAACTGGCCCTAAGATTGAGATGGTATGGTCATGTAATGAGGATGGAAAAAGAAAGAATGCCAATGAAAATTGTGGGAGGAGCAGATAACAGAAATTGTGCAAGTGAGAGGAGAGGAATGGAAGCAATTAAATGAGGAAGAATGGTGGAAGGATAGAGGAAGATGGAGGCATTTTACTAAACTGACCCAGCCAGAGGATGTAAACAGTTTATGATTTTGACCATGATTTTAAGTTTGAAATAAGAAGGCCTACAAATTCGAAAAAATTAACAATAGATAGGCTCCAAATTATTCAAATATTTCCTCCTAAAATTGGAGTTAAATCTTATTTTTTACCATTGATTTAAATAGGAATTTCTGAGGAAGCGTGCTGGGTTCGAATTATCCAATGTAAATTAGCCAGATCCCACTCTATTTGTTAACAGGAAACATCCAAAAATAACTAATTCATTAAAAATAAACATATATGTATATTATTTACTATATAGTTATAGTTATATAGTTACAAGGGTACAAATGTACAACAAACATGTAAAATGTAGCTAAATGAACACAAATTAAATGAAATAAAAAATCCAAAATCACAAACCTGCCAGAAGAAAGGTAACAAGACAAGTCTCTTTCGCGATGTACAGTCTCAACCGTGATCCACTTGCCACAAACTCTACAAGAGCTTCAGTCCTTGCAGCGCGTTGCAAGAATGGAAGAAATTGTTTGGCTTTTGGTACATCCTAGAAAAATAGTGTAGAGATTAATCTATTATATATATACATTTTACATTTAAAAAAAAGTTTCTTATAGTAAGTTGTATAACAATAATTCACTTAACATGGTGAGTGTATATTAAGCCTCCGAATTGAATTTGGAATAAAATATCAGTTTCAACTTAACTTTTAGAAAAAAATTCCAGCTTTGATAATTACAAATCTTCATCAATAAAAATATTGACCGTTAAAATTCTCAATTTATGTTCAATTACTGCCATTCTGATCCATTATCGACACTCTGTTTACCCAGCAAAGGTAGCAGTCTTACCTTGAGAGATTAAATTATGACCCTATATTGGGGATGTGCAGGACTCGAAAATATCTCGATCAGACGAGAAAAAAATATTGAGATCCCATCTCAAAAGTTAAAAATGAATTTTGAAAATAGGCAGCACTTTTCTCCCAAAGAAGCCCTCATTAAAAAGGTATTGATATTTTTTCATATTCTCATCTCTAATTGAAAAAGTGGTTCTCTCACATTTCTACCATATATTATGTGTCAGTTATACCGTAGTCCATAAGGGAATAATGCAAGGTAGGTTTGCTACCTTACAGGGAACACAAATGATAAATTACAATACTAGAAACTTGAAAAAAAAAAATATATGTATATATTGCTCTTGTTTAACTTTATGCACTTCAATCACTTAGAAAATATTTTACTGTTCAAATTTGTGGAATATTATGTTAAAATCTGATAAATCAAGTTATTATCACAGCATGCAATTAAATTATATGAAAATTTTCCATACTAATATTGATTTGTAGTGTACTCAACTTCTCAGAATGGGAATAATTGAACATAAATTAAATATTTTAGCTCTAAATATTTTTTATCGACAAAGCTTTGTAACTGTTGAAGCCGGAGTTTTTTTTTCACAAAGTGAAGTCAAGCTTCGAACCTAAGTCAAATCTTTGAACACCCTAAATAACACTTTAATTTTATGACTAGTAAAAATCACAATTCCAAGCTCACCCCTGAGACATCAGCCACCCTGTGATTAGGGATGTTCTTTTTAGAATGAACTCCGCTACCAGACTTGGCTGCTTTCATCTCTGCCGCCAACAGCTCGTCATAGTGAGACGAGCGCTGATCATCATCTTGACGATATCTTACAACTGTAGCAAGACCTTTGCTGACCATCGCCTCGGCAACATTGCTAAAAACAATTAGGTATAATTTACTCTTATTAGATATATGTTCTTGAACCTTATGATATTTGGGATTTGAGGATTCAAAAAAATGTCAGATTCAAGATTCAAAAACAAACTAAATTTGTATATCCAGCCATGATGATGCTTATTAATATATTAGTTCAAATTTATATAACAAAACTTACAACCAAACCTGGATCATCTAAATTCTTAACTCTACAAGAATTCACATTATAAGATGAAAAAATGTTATCATTTAGTTATAATTACAAGGGATGTGGGACACTCAAAAATATTTCAATTGAGACTAGGAAAAACTATCTTGATCTCGTTTCGAAAGTTAAAAATTAATCTAAACAAAGGGAAAATGACACCAAACAGCTTTATTAAATTGAAGGTCGAAAGGAGGATACAAGGTCAAGGCCTAAACACTTACCCTTCTATCCTCCTTTCAACATTTAATTTAAAAATGAATCTATAAAATTCAAGAAGAAATGTTTTGGCTATAAATATTGTTTTTCAATATCACACTGATTATAAATTGTTACACGACAAAATTAAATTAGAAATAGTTTAAATTGCAACTATCATCAATTTATTAATTGCATTTAAAATGTGTATGAGTTATTTATTTAGTGTTTGAAGGAACTATAAGACAATCCAAAGCAGTGCCAGCCCAAATGATCAAAGTAACTTTAGTACTCAACTATATTTACTTTAATAAACATAATTTACAGTTTCATACTTTTAATTGAAGTTTTCTTGTCTTGTGTCTCGATATTTTTTCATATTCTAGCATCAAAATTGACTTGAAAGAAAAACAATTGTTCTCGTGCATACCTAATAATTACTTAATTAGCCTGACCAAAAGCATTGAAGAAATAAGTACACACCAATGTGGGAAAGTTAGTATCTTATGAATGTCATATTTTCTCAGATTGGGATTAGTTGGAGAAATGAACATTTTGATTCGAGAAACACATTAAATTGTACGGGTCTGCGAAACTTCGAAACAAACATCAGCTTCGACTTCACTTTGAAACAAATTCTGGCTTCGAGACTTCGCCAATAAAAATATTGAGAGCTAAAATACTCCATTTATAGCCATTCTGAACTGTTTTATACATTACAAATTAATATTCATATGGAAAAAATCTGAAGAAATTGAATCGCGTGTTGTGATAATAGCTTGATTTATCAAAATAAAAACAAATATTACAAACATTTGGTCAATAAAACATTTTCCAAGTAATTTTAGTGCATGAATAACCACAATTTTATATTTTTTCAATCATAAAACAACTAAAAGAAAATATTCGAACTTCAATTTGACTTCGATAATATTTCATGTAAGCGATTCGAGTTCGCTTCGGATTGAAAAAGTGGACTTGGCACACCCATATTAAATTGTGAAGATTTTCATTAGTATTGAATTTTAATCAGTGCCGGTAACTTGGCGGTCTAGGGGACTTCTGTGCTGTGGGTCTAGGGTTCAATCCTCGGTCCCGGTACATTTATCTGAATGCCAAACCCTTCCTTCACCTCTGACAAGACGTGTATTAATCACAACTTGTGAATGTGAGGAATGCCAGGCCTCCAACCGTGGTTCGAATTCCACATTAAACTGTAGGTCCTCCATTTCATCTCACAATCACCCTACTATCACACATTAGCGTAAGTGCGTATAACCCGAACGGATAGTAAGACACGGTGCTAATAATAATAATAGTATGTGCCAATTTAAAGCAGAGTCTAATAGTTTCTATATTCTACTAGATATATGACCAGTGCAGGATTGTAGGAAGGTGACCTAGGGGAAGATCACGAATGAGATGTATTGATTCACTAAGAGGAGATATCACAAGAGGAGCAGACACTGTAAGAGAAGTGGTGGCAGGACGGAGGAAAGTGGAGGGGCCTTGTTAATACTCAAGGCACCCAGAAGAATGATGGAAGCCAGGTAATGATGACAATGTTTTCCTAAGAGATGATAAATCAAAAATTAGATAAAAGAGCCACAATCTATGGACACTACTTACACTCCACCGATTGTAATGGTGCAGCCAGTTTTTTCTGGGAAATTGTCCTTGGCAGCCTGTATGTAATCGACAACCACGTTCACGCGTTTGCCAATCAACTTTTTCCTCAAAAATTCACGGGCTTCAAACATCCACGGAATGTCATACAAGGGGCGTGAACCCTTGACTCGCGGCGGCAAAGGCTCTCCAGGTTTCTCGTCTGAAGGCCTGAATAAAACAAAACATGAAAGTGAGTGACTGTTTAAAAAGAACAAAAGTATGAATATTAAAATGAACATTTTCTAAGCTGTTAAATATTAGGCTGTGTCAGAACCTACTAAAAAACTTGAGCTGAACTTTAGTAGTTCTCCAAACTATATTCAAGGATATTAACAAAACTCAAAAAATTTGAGTACCTGATTTTTTTTATTTTATCTCAAATATTATGAGTTAAGTTCCTTGATTCAACTTTAATATATTATTTTACAGCTAATAGTCGCTTAATATTCATTTTGTCTGATTAAAAAAATTATTTGACCATATTATTTAATTAGTTAAGAATCAAAATGTATGTGAGCCTAGCTTTTTTCACAAAAATAATTCTTAAAAATATATGTTTGTGTCTATAGTCTATGGATGGATCTATAACAAAAATTCAACTTGAAATATTTCTAATACAAATATTCATCTATATTACTCGAACTCTAAAAACACTCAATGTTTTAATTTAAACTCAATTCAAACTTGATTCGAAGTGAAAAATCCCTACTCACAAACCCATAGTTTAAGGCTTCAAAACAAGCATCAACTTACTATGAGTCCACTTCGAAAAAAATTACACCTTCAACAATTATGAATCTTGTCCAATAAAAATATTGAAAGCTGAAATAATTAATTTGTGGTTAATTTTTGCAATTCTGAGCTTATAAATACATTATAAATAAATATTAATTTAGAAAAAATCTGAAGTAATTGAACTGTAAATTGTGATGGTAAATTGATTTAGCATAATAAAACTAAATATCACAAACAATTGTGCAATAAAACATTTTCCATGTAATTTAATAATAAAGCTATACAAATAGTCAAAATATAATATTTTCTCAAGCATAAAATAAATAACAAATAATATTCAAGCTCCGATTCGGCTTGGAGAATTTTCCAGATATATGATTCAAGTTTGCTTCGATTTAAAAAAATTAACTTGGCACAGCCTAAATCCCAAGTATAGAAGTATCAAATGAAGTATCAAATTCAACATCCTTAACCTGCATATTTATCAAAAGCTTTTGACTTCATTTTAATATTTCACAATTTTATATATAAAATTAATATATCACTTTTCAAACATCTACTGCTACTTTGCAAGTATCTTGTGAATCGTATCAGTGCTGCTCTCCAGTAATACTTTCTTGAACATCTTAGTTTTTGTCTCTCGAGAAATAATCCAAGTATAATTGGTGAAAGTGTGTATAGACACAAAGTTTACCTTGGCGGTCTAATGCTTGCAAGGAACACTTTCTTCAGAGATCCATCGGCGAGTTTGACGACGAGTGCATCTCCATTCACAACCTCAAACACTGTACCGCTAAATTCCTTTTCTTTACCAGATATCTGAAATAGAGATGTTTTTAAATTTTATAAAGAAAAGAGTAATTAAACAGGTGATGATAAAGTCACACAATATAGGTCCATTACATTATTAAAATGAAATATGACTAGATTAAAAGTTAATTCAACATTCAACATGATATACAAAAAATATGTGTAAGACTTAGTTAATATAAAATTATTCATTTTCTCATTTATGAGAATAATGCGCAAGTCCAAGAGTACCCTCTGAATTGATAAAAAAAAAATTACTAATATTCCTTTTTAAATGAAAATTCATTAAGCTTTGTATTTTCCACTGTGTCTTACTACCCGTTAACCTATATTCATTTTAATTATGTAAATGAGATAAGCATGAGTAAAATAGAATTTAGAGAAAATGTACCAATATTTGTGGAGAGGTAGAGTGTGTTACCATTAAGTAAAATCTGACCTTTGCACTACCAACCATCTCTGTATTGGTTCTACGTCTATCTTCACCTGTAATCATCTCTCTATTGGTTCTATGTCTATCTTCACCTGTGATCATATCTCTATTGGTTCTATGTCTATCTTCACCTGTGATCATATCTCTATTGGTTCTATGTCTATCTTCACCTGTGATCATCTCTCTATTGGTTCTACGTCTATCTTCACCTGTGATCATATCTCTATTGGTTCTATGTCTATCTTCACCTGTGATCATCTCTCTATTGGTTCTATGTCTATCTTCACCTGTGATCATCTCTGTATTGGCTCTAGGTCTATCTCCACCTGTGATCATCTCTGTATTGGCTCTAGGTCTATCTCCACCTGTGATCATCTCTGTATTGGTTCTAGGTCTATCTCCACCTTTGATCATCTCTTTATTGGCTTTGTGACTATCTTTACCTGTGTTGTGTTGGGTTGGTAGTTTTCCCAAATTCTCTTCTTGGCCTCTTTGGCAATCTTTTCTGCAGCTCTCAACTTGTCTGCCCCAGTTTTCATAAACGCTATGGACCAGTCCACGCAATGAGCAAACCCTTCTTGCAGCAAGGCCTCTGCGATGTTTCCTTTCTGAAACAATCAGACCCACCTTCACTAATCTTCCCAAACTAGAATGGATACAATTAATATAAATATGAAAGAGGACAACTATTATTATTAATATAAGAGAAGTGAATTTCTGTAAAATAATAGTTGCTAAACTATTTTTTTCCATTACCCTAAGCAAAAGTCTTAGTTTCTAAAAAAATATAATATATTTAGAATAATTATATAAATATCTTGTAAATTAAATTTAGGGTTTTGTAAAGCTTCAAAAAATTTGACTTGTTTTACGTGGATTTGGTTGACTAGCAATGCCATCTATTAATCACTACTTTAAACATAATTTATGGCGTCCCTACTAAGCTGACGTATGTCATCATCACCTTGTTTGTTAAGAAGCAGAACCAAATTAGCTCCAGTTATCCTTTGAAACAAACATATATGACAAAAATATATCATATTTAAGCACCATTCAACTAGAAACTTTTTCAACTTGAGCAGAATCTTTCGGAACAAATAAACCATGTATGACGAGGTCATTATTGTAATTATTATGTATTTATTTTAAACTATTCCACTAGTATTTTATGTTTCTTTGTGGACTCTTAAAGCACCTAATCTCTGCTACTTACCGGGTGAATAATGCTTCCTACGAAGTTGTTGTTATTAACTGACTCCAAGACAATTTCAACATCTCTTTGAAGCAGGCGGGACTCCACGAAAAACTTGGCTTCTTCAGAATAAGGCACAACAGCATTTGGGTCAGGTTTTCCTTCTGCATTTAGCTTGAATCCAGGACACTGTAAAACAAAACAGTAATTAACTATTTGGGGAGGTATCTCAACAAGCATACAACATTTTATTAAATTATTGTCCTAAGCATTAACTAAACAGGTTGCAACTTAGGTCTTCTAGTATTACTTTTTTAATTTAATTGTAATGTAATAGTAGTAAGTATATGGCTAAACTTATTACTAAAACAATATTGTTACTATAACTGTATTGGCCCAAATAAAGTACAGCCTCACATCTAATACAACCAGAAAGTTTTAAGTGTTCTATGTGAAAAATAAAAGTTTTCCAAGTATACCTCAAGTTAAGAGCTTAATAAATACAAAACAGTTTTATTTTTGTTTTATGAAGCTTCTTCTCATTCCCTTGTTTACTTGAGACATGGAGGAAGCCTTCTTTTCTAAATAATCCCTCTTTTCTAAACAATCCCTCACTTGCGGATCTGCCATACATGATTTTTTAATATTGGTAGGTTGGCACAGATTCTTCCACCAACAAACACTCACCTACTAGATAATGTACCAGTTCAGTGACATAGAAGGATGGAAATACTCTCTCCCTCCCTCCTTATCTACCTCTTTCTTTGTTATGACCTTAAGTTTGTTATTAGACACAATGATTCCCACCAACAAGTACAGTTCCAGCATGCTACAAAATAGACCATTATAGAAATCTGCCAGTTTTTTTAAATGGAAAATGTTAGGTTGCACATATAATTAGAGTACAGTTTTTTAGAAGGACATTTTTGGGAGAAAAACATCACACTATATTCGGGCCAATAAAGAAATAATTTTATCTATTTATAGGAGTGTGCAATATTATTTATATTTATTTTAGTTCGGGCACACCGTTTATTTATAGTTTTATTCCACTTTAAAAAATTATTATTCCCAGCACTTTCACAAAAGTTCTAACGAATTCAGCTTCAAAATGGTGATGGCAAATTTAAACTATGTGATTGATCATGATGCAAACAAGTTCTGTTTACAATGATGCACCCACGCAGTGGATAAAAATATTTTATTCAGTTAAATATTTTGAAATTTGATAAAATAATCATAAAATAATTTGTATATATATAAAATGAAAAGTATTTTCTCTTTTTCCAAGTAAATACGATGCTTGTATTAAAAGGTATTCATGTATGCACTATATTACACATAATAGATAACATTCCAAAATGAAGAGTAAGTACTTTTAACTATGTTTAAAATATTGTTTCGAATTGGGTAAAAAGGAATTATTAAACGTATTGAAATAGTGTAAGAAAAATTAAGTTTACGTTATTTTAAATTGGGGCTGGGCCAATAAGCTCTTTTGCAGATATTGCTGATGCAGATATTTTGTTGGGTTTTTTTTTTTCTTCAAAAGTGTACAGTAACAATACTTAAAAACAAGAGTTATCTGATTTTGCAACTTTTATACTTTTCATGATAACCTCAACAAAAAAAATGCATTTCTAGGTATTTTTTTATTGAAATATAAATAAAAATATTCCCAGGCAATGAAAAATTTTGTCTTTGCTATTTGTTATACTATTAGTTAATTTATTAAATGATCAATTTATTAGTTCTCAGTTAAACAACAAAATAACTAAACTATTTACATCAGCGGTAAATTGGTACTTCGACATTACGCTTGAAAACACTCTAAGAACTGATCTTGGTGAGCGAACGATTAAGCGAATCTTGGAGCATCAAATAATTGGCATGCAGCCAACATCACATCACGCACCATGAAGAAAAGAAAAGAAAAGCACATAATTAGTGAATGCGGTTCTGTGCAGCTAGCCCCTAGAGTACGCAATAGCACAATGAGACGTTATCTTGGACATATTCATTGTTTTTGCTGTGTGAATAAGTTATGGTTTTGTAAATAAAATATACTTTAGTTAATTCAGCCAATGAAAAAATAGGGGGTATATAAAATATAAATAACTCAAATCCAAAACGAAAATTATTTAAAAAGAAAAAAATGCTATGCGAGAATGCGCGGGCTTTGGCTCATGCTGAAAGATATAGGTAATATTTCATATTATGTTAGTATACAACTTGTATTCAATTAGAACTACATTACTTATAGCCATGATATGATGTATTTTTAATTTTTATAAATCCACAACAAATAAAATCATACAGGCCCACCTTTTGTTTTTGATAGAGTATTGTTTTGTTACTTGAAGAAATCTTTATCTCTAGTTTATTTATCAAGTATTCATAATATGAAATAAGCCTTAAGGTAAATGAAATTGAATGGTTTATTTTGTTTAGAATGCTGGTTTTGCTGTTTATTATAAAATAAAATACCTAACGCAGAGTTAAATAATTTGTGTTTGCATGCAAGAGACTGTATTTAAATATTTTTGTTTGAAATATGAATTATATTTTCATGACTTGAGAATTTTAAATATATCTGTTATCTATAAATTTTGAATTATTTGCTTAAAATATTGGCATGATTAAAAACCGACTATCCTTGGCCAATTGTGTCAATATCAGCCGATAAATCGGATCAGTTATCGACATCGGCCCAGCTCTATTGTTAATGTAAAATATAACATACAATTAATAAACTTAACATCCATAACAAAATGGTGATCTTTTACAATTGTTGGTAGCCCATAACCTAAACACATGATTTTTGAACAGTCATCCAGACTATTATGAACAGACTTTAGGAATTTTTTTTATTCCTAGTTGAGTTTTGAGTTGAGTTTGGATGAAAACATTGAGTTTTTTTCGAGTTTGAGTGTATTTGTACAAGAAATTTTTCGAGTTTGAGTGGTATAAAGCATTATTTATACAATAAATTTTTCGAGTTTGAGTGGTATAAAGCATTATTTGTACAAGAAATATTTCAAGTTGAATTTCTGTAATAGATCCATGCTTGAACCATAAATAAGTAAAAACATTTATTTTTTGAAATTAAATTTTTTTGTGGAAGAATTTATAATCATAAAAATTTGAATTTTTAAACAAATTTCATATGATTGTACATTTTTTTAATTAGATAAAATTAAATATAGGGAAATTCTTTCTTCTACAAAATACATCCCAAAATTGAATTTAACCAAACAAAGTAGAAATTTGCAAGAAAAAGAACAAAATTTCTGAGTACTCAAATTTTTCAAGTTTTGAAAAAAATCAGAGTTCGAAAAGATACTAAAACTCGACTCAAACTTGAATTTTTGAGTACTCAAACACCCCTAGCTTATAGTAGGAATAGGATTCATTTTTAGAGTTGTCACGATACTTACTTTTCTTTATTCTGCTAAGAATCAAGGTAATAAAAATTGTGATATTAAGAGTTATTATTGATTCTTTTGATACTTGTAAGAATCTAGGGTATCGATGAATAGAGTTTGACATCCTTATCAATTTTGTTAGTTTAAAGGTGTATGTTTGGTTGAAATGCATTTTATATTAACATATCATAATCCTGAAATTTGGAAGCCAAGCTTGGCAAGAATAATTTTTAAAGGTAAATGGTCACGCTTAAGTAGAAATGGAGTGCAAAAGGCTTCATAAAGGAACTATTTATTTTCTTTGTATTAAAATTAATTATTGTATTGCTGTTGTTATTGTTGTTGCTATTGTTATTATTATTGTTGCTATGGTTGTTGAAAGTGTTATTGTTATTGTGGTTATCGTTATCATTGTTGTAGTTATTATTATTACTTATAGCTGAGTTGAATCTTTTTTTTTTTCTAAAACTCAAATATTCATTTTAGCTACAATCCCAAATCCCAAGCCTTAGACAACATGATAAGAATAAGACATTAAATCTCCCACGTTTTTTCTCTTTAATCCTGATTTTACTATAGAAAATCAAAATTATAAATAAATGTTAAAATCAAAATTATATTTTGAAATTATATTCAGTTAAAAAAATGCCATGGACTCAGCCCACAAGTGAGCTATTCCAGCCAAGCGGCTGCCATATGTCGACAAAGATAGTGCCAACATTTACAGAAGGTGTCAAATGGTCAGCACAAAATCTAACCCTTCGGCCGTTAATCTCAGTTTTCTAGACTAGAGCCGCTATTTTATTATTCAAGTAGCTCCTCATTTATCCTCACAGGGATGAGTTTGACCCCACTCCAGACCCATAGCTTCACGAGAGAATCTGGACCCCCGGGGATCGAACTCAGGACTTCTGGATCCATAATGAGGAACTCTGACCACCAAGCCACAGAGGTAAATAAATGGTCTGGGGTCTAGTTTTTAGTTTTGTAATTAATTATTTCTAAGCCAATAATATTCAAAATTTGAAAATGGCCATTTGTTTCAAAAATCATGATCTAAAATATTTTCCAATGCTCTAGTATTGACTATACTCAAGAATTCAAAGAAATTAAGATTTCAAGGACACATCATCATGATTTAAATCCTTCATTAGTGAATTTAGAGAAATTAAAGTCGGAAGGAAAGAGGATGAGGGAAGCATTTTACTAAACTGACCCGGCCAGGTGAGAAACAGTTGATGATGATGATGATGATGATGATGATTAGTGAATTTATGATAAGGGGCCATCCTTAAATTACTTAAGGCTTTTTAAGGCTTTTTAATTATCATTGACCCCCTCCTTCCCCCCATAAGGGGTGATAAGATTTTCTGTCATCACTCTTTCCCCCTCTATCTTAGATGTTTTTTTAGAATTTTGTAAATTAGATTAAATTAAATTATTTATTTATTTTTAGACATAAGGATTGGTAACAAAGTGAGTGATATGAAATTTTAGAATACTTTAATTGTGTCAGTATCTAGTACCATCCAAGTAATACTAATGTTACATAACAGATATGCGCATCTTCTTTGTGTTGTAAGCCTGAGTCGGCCATCCACATGCAAACAGTTTGTAATAATCAGGGCTCGGAAGTTGATGACATTGCATCTTTTTTCTGTGAAGTCAATCACAATGCTAACTTGAATATAAACACATTTTATGACACTCTGATATAGAAAACATTACTTTTATTGTGCATATTTTTGCATGATTAGGAGTTTTGATAGTTTTTTTTAAGAGTTTTTGCAGCATTTTTGAGGCATTTTTTTACTGTTTTTACTCTTATCGTGCATTTTATATCATTTTTAGAATTATTACATAAAAATACTAACTCACAAAGGGTAATGCACATATTCACATATCCATTATTTGAATTTACTTAAGGCATTAATTTTCTCTTGTAATTATTAGTACGGACGGACATGAAACAATGAGTGTAGCCTAATGTTTTCTGACAGAGCAGTACTAAATACGAAAGAAATTAAGAATTAAAAGTACATATCTTTTTAGATTCTTATCTTGTTTATGTTTCAATGGATAATCCCAGCGCTGGACAACTGGCTAGCTTGGAATTTAAGGAATGTAAGGCTTTGTTTATCTCAGTGGTACAGTCACAATTGTTTGGAATGTGGCTGTTAGTTGAGTAGATTAGTGTAAGTTTAAATTGTATCTCTCAAGCTAGTTGACTTACTACTGCTTGCAAGTTTTAACATGGAACTCGCCCGGCGCACAGGCAGGGGTGGAAAGAGAGGAGAGGGAGGGACACTCCCTTAGCAGTGACAATGTTCACTTTTCCTTGAACTGGTCAACGCATGTGTAAAGTTGTTGTTTTTTTGCAACCACCAAAGAGTTTCATGTTAAGCTTGTCGTACTTTCAAATATTTGTGGTATTTCTATTAACTCAAAGATTGCTGTTCCAAAGTGCTTCAACCTCTAAAACCCAATAATCTTCTTTTAATCAAGAGTTGTGTGAAGTATTGTTGTCGGCTAATATTCCACTCGGAAAAGTAAATCCTAAATTTCGGGAGTTTTTAGAAAGTCACGTGAATAATTCTAAACCAGATGAATCTACTATGGGTAAAAGCTATGTGAGCTTGTGCTATGAGATAACTCTAATAAAATATGAAGCAGCGTGTGCAAGAAAAAAATCTGGGTATCAAATGATGAAACAATAGATGTAGAAGGCCGCTATGTGGGTAATGTAGATATTGGAACTCTTGAACTGAATACTGTTGGTTAAACATTTCTCTTGAATACAGAAATCTTGGATAAAGCCAACCACTCCACAATCAGCAAGTTGTTTGATAAATCCATGTTTCTGCTTTGGCCTGGCGGTATTAAGCACGATAATGTTCTTCTTTTTGTAAGTGATGCTGCGCCGTATATGGTCAAAGCAACAACTGTAATTAAAGCATTATATTCTAAAATGATTCACGTAATATGTGTCGCTCATGCAGTTCACCGAGTTGCTGAAGAGGTGAGAAAGAACTTTGGAAATGTTGACCAACTAGTATCTAACGTTAAAAAAGTATTCTTGAAAGTGCCATCTAGAGTTCTTGATTTCAAGACAGTAGCACCTGATGTACCCTTACCACCTCAGCCAATAATTACATGATGTTGCACATGGCTTCATCCGTGTTTCTATCATTGTGACCATATTCGTGTTTTAAAAACAGTTGTGAACAGATTTGACAGTGAAGAGGCTGTATCTATCAAGATTGCACAAGATATGCTCTCAGATCGCGAAATTGAAGGAAACTTGGCGTATATCAAGGCTAATCTCAGTATTTTGACTGTAACCATAACACACTTAGAAAAGAAAGGTGTGTCACTGTCTGACGCCACTGCTCTTATCACTACATTACAGGATAACCTCAAGAAAGCTTCAGGCAAAATTGGAGAAGCAGTGTTTGCAAAACTTCAAAGTGTGTTGATAAAAAATTTGGGATTCAAAACCGTGTGTAAAATTACTGACATAATCAGCGGTAAAAGTGACTCTTTAGAAGACATTGAAGAGGACATATCGCCGGCTGACATTCCATACTTCAAGTATGCTCCAATAACATCCATGGATGTAGAGCGCAGCTTCTCCAGGTACAAAAACCTCTTGGCCAATAATCGCCGATCATTCACATCTGAGAATCTGAAGATGACGTTTGTTGTGCAATGCAATGCAGAATAAGGTAAATCTAAGATGTACTTTTATTTCTATATCATTTTCAGATGCACACAAATGTTCTGCTTATTCTTTTATTTTTACTGGGCAGATTGTTTATACAATATTTATTAATTTATTTCTCCTTTTGCAGAATTCCCACATTACCATAATAGGACAAGAAGAAGAATTGGATTTTAAATGTATTATTAATTATTAAGAGCATTTTTTGTATTTTTTTAGAATAAAAAATAGGGTTTTTAAGTGCATCTTTTTTGTTTTTAAGGGCATTTTTCTTATTTTTGAGAGCATTAATGCTCCATTTTTAAATGCATTTTTGGGGTTTTTAAGGGCATCAACTTTCGGGCCTTGCTAATAATATAACAAAGATGTTATTATCAGCTCAATTTGTAAATAGATACACATCAGTGTTGTGGACCTTAGCAAAAACAGTTGAAATAAAGAGACATTTTCTAAATATAAGGAGAATTTAAACTAGTTCAGTAGGAGCTGGGGGCGTCGCGGGAGAACTAGATTATACTCTTACCCCAGTTCTTTGTGGAGTTAAATTCACTGATATAAGCATACAGAAGTGTTTGGCAAATGGCTGTAATTGGCTAGTGACTCTTATTAGACTTAGACAATTATAACTGACATATTTTACAATAAATTCAATAAAACTCCAGGTTGACTATTTTCAACGCTCCCTCTGATAATCCGTCCCTGGATTAAGGCCACCCTGACAACTGACCCATAGGGTAGAGACAATGGCAGCAACAATTCCAATAATGTTATGTGTAACACATCATAATTGAATTAAATAAAAGTTACATTATATAGTTAATATATTTATTTTCTGACAATTTTTTTTTTAAATTTTTGTCTCACCATAAACATTGATTTACAAACTTACTTTGGATCCTGACTCTCGCCCTTTGTAAGAAAACATAAGAATATAACGAAACCACCATCCCCCAAATACCCTTACTTAATTTAAAGACAGATCTTAAGTATAGTTTCAACAAGAGTAGTTTAATCATGGTAAAATTAAATAGTCAGATGAGAATTTACTCAAAAAGGCAATTTATTTTTGTATATAGAGATGTAGATGTAGATGAGATTATATCTTACCCTGATTCCAGAGATCATGAGAGTGATGTGATAGAAATCTGGAGTTAGAAACGCCCTGATTGTTGAGCCATCCCGCACATGTTCAATGACGGCTGCTATTGGTTTACCACCACACTTGTCAACAAAGTTGCGCGGGTTGTCAACCGACCATTTAATGTCTCGGATATGCTCCTGCAATTTAACAATCAAACTTAAAATCACATAGATTTAAATACCCTAGTTTGTGGCTAAATCAATTTTTAGATTTAAAAAGTCCTTTGATTAAAAAAAAAAAGCTACCAAGGGAAAAATATGTGTAGATTTGATGCTAATGTGGACAGTCCAAACGGGTTGCAAGACACGTTGCATGAAAAAAATCGTTAATTTGCATTTAAATAAACCAAAATGACAATTATCTGCACCAACCTGAAAGGATAATAAGGTTAGGCCTAGAAAGGAACAAATACACTTCACTCTTCATTTCTTCTTACACTTTTGCACTTCCCACTTCTTCACACATACACATTGTTTTGAATTTTCAGATATATTCCTTTTTCAAAAGACACACATCAAAAACACACAAAACACAAAGAACAATATATATTGTGTGTTGACGTGAATACGTCTTTAAATTTGCTACCATACGGGGGCAATCCAAAAAACTTAATGATAACAAAATCGGGGGATACAGTTTGGTGTTGTAGTTTCGAATCTTTCCTCTACATCCAAAATTAAATTATACCACTGGATAGCTAAAGGATCAAAGAATTAATTACGATAAGCGAGAATAGTGACGCATCGCGCTGTGGAGGGGGAAGCGCTGCCATTTTGAGGTTATTTTGCTGCGTATCGAGATTTGCAATTAGTATAACTTTTGACTCTGAGAAGCTACGATGTTCGTTTAAGTTTAAACGTATTCACGTACAACACACGACCGTGTCCATGACACAGCCACACCCCATTTTTTTTATGCGTCTTTTCACATGAAAAGGAATATTTCTGAAAATTCAAAACAAATGTATATATGGAAGTGTGACGAAGTGGGAAGTGTCATAAGTGTAAGAAGAAATGGAGAGAGAAGTGTGTTTGTTCCTATCTAGTCCTAACCCAACTATCCTTCCAGGTTGGTTTCCTTCACTATCAATAATTACTTAAGTTTCTATTCAATGTTTCTACACTGTCTTATTAGACATTTCCAAGCCATTTGGGTTATACACTTATGTACTAATTACACTAAAGTTAAGGATGAGGAAGGTTGAATTTAAATGATGTACCCACATTTGTGTGGAAGGAGATTGGAAAATCATTTAGGGAAAAACCACCCTCGGTACACCTGACCAGGATTTAAACCTTGATTTCCTTGTCATCAGCAGTCTAGTCTATTGCGAGAGTAGCGCTTTAGATCATTAGACTACCAAAGCGGTTAATGATATATTAAACAATCCAAAATACCATACCCAACTTTAAATATGTCTTTATAGTTATTTTAGCATGCCAAGTAAAAGTTGGTAAAATCGTGTCAAGGGAAATATAGCCGTGTCAAATCATAAATGAGTCGAATTCACTATTTTACAAATCAGCGTCTTCATTTTACCTTTCAATCCTGAATTCTAATCCAAAACAAATTTATGAAAATAGTAATATAGCAGAATAATAGAAAATTGTAATAGCCTAGTAGGTAACTAAATGTTAACTTAAAATATATATTAGTAAGAAACGTAATAACAAGAATAGCTTGAAGAATATAATAATAAATTAGCAAATATAATTAAAATAAATAGATTAAATGAGTAAAAATAAATAAGTGAATATATGTATAATGTGAAGGAAAAAGATTGCAAGGGAGACCAAAGAGGGGGTTGAGAGGAACAGATAACAGAAAGTGTGCAAATGGGAGAGGAATGAAAGAACTTAAAGGAAGAAGAGTGGTGTAAGGATAGCGGAAGATGGAGGCATTTTACTAAAATGACCCGGCCACAGGCTGTCAACAGATAATGATGATGAATATAATATAGTTCAAATAGTAGCCCATATCATATTTATTCATTATTTACTAATTAATTATATTATTGTCCAACGCCTTAGCTCAGTCAATGTCTGTCTACTGAGCTAATAGTCCCGGGTTCAATTACCAGCATGGCCAAAAAATTTATCATTGGTGGGATGTGAGTTTCCCCTTACACAGTGATGAATTAATGGTAGAGAAGCTGGATGTTGTGTCTGATATAGATCGAAGTAAGTTTCTAAGTCATGTGCTGATATAATGGTTGGTTCAGAAAGTACACGTTAAAAATACCTCATATAAATGAATATATATATATATATATATATAAATGAATATATATATATATATATATATATATATATATACATACATACATATATTTTCTGAAATATTACTAACATTTTTTGATGATGTGAGTTTATCATAACATGCATGTATTTATTTTTAACAGTGTTTTACTACCTGTTCAGATGTGTCCTAATTACACTAGTGGGTTAGGGATTAGGAAGGTTTGAGAGGAAGTGCACCTGCATTTGCATAGAGGGAGTGTGGAAAATCATTTAGGGAGAAAAAACCTCAGTGCACCCGACCGGGATCGAATCCCGATCTCCCAGTCTTCAGCATATATTTAATCAACTCTTAAATTAATGATTTTAGTTCTGGTTCCTAATTTTTTTACTAGGCCTATATTATGTTAGCGATTAACCCCCAATAAGCATTATTAAAACTCTAAAAAACAAATTAGAATTCAAAATTAAAAAAAATTTAATCTCAAATTTCAAATAGTCTTTCCATAATGATTAAAGGATCCCATCCTTAGTCTAGTATTATATCAGAGAAGAATCACAACTCCCTTACTACCTGTTTACAAACCAACTAATACTAATCTTTTATCACTCAATCATGGAGTTATTGTTGTTTGTCATAAACAATTTCAAGTAAAACACATACTTGTGCACCAGAAGTTGCCCATTTTCCTTTGCCTGCGGATTTGGCGGCATCTTCCAATTCAATAAGTCTTTGAAGCTCTGGACCAGCTCTTACACCTTCACGACGCACAGACACTAACCCCTCTGATATAAGTGTTTCTGTTAGGTTCTCCGCTGTTGCAATATCTAAGCAAAACAATACCAGAAACCTAACAATGAGGTTCCAATTGGATAACCATGGCAGTTATTATTTTTAAAACAAACCTTTATTATATTACCAGTAGCAATCTTTATTTAATAGTTTAGTTTGTGTATTAACTAAAGAAAGCACATGCATGTGCAGTGTGTCTACATCTGTGTGGGTGTGCAGTGTGGATGGATGGATGGATGGACGGATGGACAGACGGGTGGGTGGATGGGATAGTTATGTAATGGATGTACAGGGTGTAAATGAATACATGTTACAAACTTCTAGGGTATGTAGGGGGTCCAAAGTAGACCAACTTTCAATAAGGAACTTATGTCCGGGAACTCACCATTTCACATTACAGGTCCAACTCCAACTCATACAGTGTTTGCCAAAATTTTTCAACTATGGCAGGAAACAGGAACATTCACAGTTGACAGGTTAAAGTGCGGGTCTAGGAAGAGCCGCCGTACTGCAGAATTTGAAGAAGTGCTTCATGGGGTTGAACAGATCCCTTCCATTAGCAGCCGAACCATTGGATGTGACATGGGTGTTAAATCTATGAGCATCTGGTAGGTTTTGTATGTATAACAGCTCCACCCCCACCATCAGCAGTGTGTTCAAGCAATGAGTCCAGCCAATTTTCCATGATGAGTTTACTTTTCTTGCTGGTTTGTGCAATGTTTCCTGTTGCCAGTTGAATTTCCACGGCTTGTTATGTTTACCGATGAAGCTTCCTTCACTAGGAGGGAAAGCATTTTCAACTCTAGAAACAGCAATGTTGGGGACAAAGAAAGCCCTCACGCCACTCATTCTGCTAGATTCCAACAACAGATTAGCATCAAACTGTGGGCTGGTATTATCGACGGTCATTTAATTGGTCTGTACCTTCTTCCAACCTGTCTCACTGGCCCTGTTTATTTGTTATTGCTGCAAGAAGTATTGCCAGAATTGTTGTAAGACGTACCGTTACAAATTCATCAAAAGATGTGGCTGCAACAAGACGGTGCGCCACCACATTTTTCAATCGCCGGTCGAGACTACATCAACCAGGTATTTGGGGACAGATGTATTGTTCAAGGGGGTCCAGTAGAATGGCCTCCATGATCCCCGGACTTAACTTCGCTAGACTTTTTCCTGTGAGGCCACATGAAAAGCCTGGTCTATGAAACCCCTGTTGAAAATGAAGAGGATCTGCTAGCATGCATTCTCATCGCAGGGAGAGAAATCCAAAAGAGGCCTGACATTTTTGAAAGAGTGTACCAGAATATGCTTCGCAGGTGCAATGCTTGCATCACAGTTGGTGGACATCATTTTGAGTAATTATTGTAGCCATCCGCTATGGCAAATAAAGAATTATGAGAATTATTCTATTACTGAACATACTTACAGTTCTAGTCTGCAACGCAAGTTGGTCTACTTTAGACCCCCTACATACACTAGAAGTTTATAACATGTATTCATTTACATCCTTTATGTGCTGGGTGGGTATGTAGTGTATGTAGTGTATAAATGTGCTGGGTAGGTATGTGTATGTGGGTGTTTTGTTGGTGTATGGGTAGGTGGGCTATGTGTGTATGTGGGGGGTGGCAGGGGTGAAGGGAGGTGGATGGGGTCAGGCATGTATGTGAGAGGAGATATTTAAGGAAGAGTTGGGGTTGTGGTGTGTGTGTGTGCTCGTGAGTTTTTTATTTACTGAAAAACATTTCTATGAATTGTGATCCTATTTAAACGCCCAATTTAAATCCTTCCTAATACCAAACATGATGAATAGCCAAATGGAAAGCTTGCCACTTACCAAGTTTATAAAACAAACAAACATGATATCAATGAAAATCAAAATTGCACAAAACCGAAAACTTGGTTTATTTCACTTACAAGTAATTAGGCCATAGATAATAAATAGGTTCTTCCCCTCAGGTAAGCCTGTATATCATACTATAATGAAAAATAAAGCAACTCCAAACCATTTCTGAGAAAGAAAACAAACATATTGAGCAAAAGAGAACATAGAACTCATTGAGTGACCACTTAGAGATCCGTGCTTTAAATAAAAATGAACAATATGTAGGTGAATTTTCATAATAAATAAGTAGGCCACTACTACCGTCATAAAAATAATTACTTAGACTACACGCTGCAACTAAAATAATGTGACTATCATGAAAATAATCTTATAATTTAAATTTTATTTGAATACCTAGTCCATAAGGGTCTTTTACCCAAATACCCTTTCTTGAAAAATGATCTTTATACACCAAAAACACTTTAAAACAGCATTATTAATCATAATTAACACATTCTAGTACCCATTTGACAGACTGAAATTTCAAAAAATTGTTTTTGAATTAAACACTAATTACCTACTTTACTTGTCTACATAACAGGATAACAAGGTAGTGTTAATTAAGAATGCCTAGAATGATCTATCCTGAAATTAAACCCTCAAGTTAGAGTAGGTCTTCTTTTAAGGGAAACTTAATAAACTTTCCACTAAAACTTTTTTTTAAAGTTTTTATTATTATAATTAGTTTGCCTTGCATAATTAAAATTACAAGCTAGAACCAATAAACAAAACCTAATCTTCAATGCCTCAACTAAACAAAGATTAGGCCAAGTTAGGGTCACCTGTGTGTAATAAATTTAGGCTATGTCATTAAAAAGGTGAAGAAGGTTTGCTATTTAATTTTTTTTAAATAAAAGTTGAGTAATATTAATGTCAGGTGCCAAAGTGCAATAACCTAGTTACGATTATTATTTTGAAGTTATTGTCCTAACTAGGGCCTACTCAGTTTTCGAAGGATTTGCATACTAGACCTCCAAGTCTACAGAATAGGCTAGAATGTATAAAAAAAAATCAATAACATAATGTTGATGTCTATTAAAACTTGGCTCGCACAAAGTAACTTGCCTTCAAAAGTGAGATATTTAAATTATGGTATACAAACCTTTTCCAATATATATAACACCATATTCTCTTGTTGTGTTCGGTGGTTTCTCAACAGTAAACAATACATCTTCCCCAATTATTTTCTTTCTTAGAAACTCTCTTGCTTCCCATGCATATGGTTCATCTTTGGTCTCTTCAGAGCTATCAAACAATTTAAAAAATTATAAAATAGGAACAAAAATTATGTGTACATATGTATTTTTTTAACTCATACATTTTAACTATACTTAGTAAAAAAATATAAAACTTTTCTTACTTTCCAATAGCTCTTCGAGCCAACTTGGGAGCAGTGATGTTGGACAAATTTATTTGTTTCTCTGGAGGTGGACCCCCTTTCGGAACACCCCTAATAATAACGGAGTCTCCAGAGAGAACCTAAAGTAAAACAAAATGTACTTAATAGCAAACAATATCATACATATCCATATGTGAAAGTTTCCATATTCCTAAAGATGAAAGCGTGCCAACAAGTCACAGCTGATGTACTTATGGTCTATCATTGTAAATAGCTTTAAATATAGAGGTATAATGAATACAAATACTACGTAGAAAATTGTATATTT
Source organism: Timema genevievae (assembly GCA_902155825.1). Classification (NCBI taxonomy): domain Eukaryota; kingdom Metazoa; phylum Arthropoda; class Insecta; order Phasmatodea; family Timematidae; genus Timema; species Timema genevievae. The sequence goes on from CABFWO010002622.1 coordinate 63,963, forward strand.
GAATTATTAAATTTTTAGACCATACTTGTTTAACGATTCCTCGTTTAGGCTGTGGTTGTGGTGGAGTACTCATGGTGCTTGGCCCATGCAGAGGTGTGCACTGTGTAGAAAAAGGTCAGTCACGTGACGTCAGCCGAGTCTTCTAAATCGTTTAAATTTTGAAGTTTATAAAAGTACGAGATTTGTATATTTTAATACTGTATTTTCATTATTATTATATCGTTGAGAAAATTTATAAAGGCTCATTCAAAAATTAATTTTATGCAAAAATAGTATTTCGTATTGATGATGTGGCAGAAGGAATATAAATGGTACCACACCATTGAAACCAAATTCTCTCTCACTTCAATTGATCTATAATAATATACTTGAATCACCCCTATGACACTCTACTCAAGACCCTATATAAAAGTTGATCAGAATTTGAAGCTTTTTAGTTGCACTATTTGCCACTATACGAGAAAGAGTTGTGATCGTTGCAGATAATTGTTACGTTTTATAACAACTGTTCTGATTTATAAGATTTTTTTTCTGCACAATGGCTTCACATGTTAAAAATAAAAATAAATGTAAGTTTCCAGATTGTTTTAAAACTGACGTGTCAACGTTTATGCGCCCTTAAATTTCGAGAGACAATATTGTAAGAAAAAAAAATACAAGAAAGATTTCTGGTCTAAAGAACTTTAGGGAAAAAAACAAATCTAATGAGAGATTTTGTAAAAAAATTTTTGGCCAAAAAATATTCTATGAAAGTGGATTTTAGCAGATACTGATGAAATAATTTTGGAAAAGGAAAGTGTGCAATTGCTTTTTATAATTTAAGATTAGTTTTTCTCTTAATTATTTCCACATTGGTTGATCATAGTTTGCAATAAACAAAACTTCTACTAGATATCAGTTACCACCACTCCTATGTCGTTGGCTACTTGTATATTTATTACAAATTATAACAGTGATTTTTCTACTGCCTTAGCGTTAAACATTATTTATACACCAAAGTAAAAAAGTTTATTTTTTAATTGGGGGTGGTGCTCTAAAACTCATACAAGTAAAACACTGTATTTTCTCAAAACAGTAAATCATTAAGAAATTTCTATTACTATTTATACTTGCAAGTAAACGGCAAATCAAATGATACTATAATTATATCTGGGCCTAATTAATATAATTTGATTTTGTAATAATCAGACATCTCACTAAAATCAAAATCCAGTCGAAGGACATTTATTTGCACATGAAAGGTTAGAAAGGTTAAGTAAGAAGGGGACGATGCTTAAAAACTTTACCCATAAATATTTCACTTATTTTTGTTAATTATTAAAAAAAATATAGTTTTTGTATCAATACACTCACAAAGATAGGGAGAATCGATGGAAACTAAAATTATATTATTTGCATTCGAAAATATTTTACAACATCACATAAAAAAAGTAACACTATTTGTTTAGTTTTTTTAATGGCACTTGCCAAAAAAGTATCAAATTATTCATAGAGGACTGAAACTGCTCACATCCTTACGTGTTAAACTCTCTTAATATGACTGTACTACATCTTGGTGGTAACAATCGATATGTTCTTGCAAGTAGTATTACTACAGTAATTTAATTAAATAATATTTAGGGATGATAGGTACTATCAATAATTGTCTTGGTGCTTAAGTCAAATATAGTATTGAAAAATGTCTACTTGAAGGCGGGAAACAAACCTGGGACCATTATAAAGACGGAAGTACCAAAGTACTATGTTAAGATATCATTTTTTAAATAATGAAACGATATTAAAACTTAATAGACTGTAGGCAAGAACAAAATGAGTAAAAGTGAAAGGTGAGTGGTATTGATTTTCCTCAGTATTGAGCCTTCTGCAAGAATGTACCTCCTAAGATAGCTAATTAACACCACTCACACTTTCAAATGTGAATTCATATTTTTCAAATCCACTCAAAAATCACACTTCTCATTCACTCTTCACGTTTGCTTATTTCATTCTTGCATTCTGCCTTATCCCTTTATTGAAGGAAAGAGTATGATTTTCGTATTCAGACAAATTACCCTAAATGCTACTCATCAGGATTAAATCAAAAATCCCCTCAGATGCTATGAGCTAGATGGTAAGACTGATTGATGGCTTAATCCCTACGTACATCAATACATTATTTAAATAATAATTTATAGCTATGTTTATATGATCAAATTTTACCACACAGATAATCACCATGTGATTTATAATACAGTATTTCAGATTTAAATTATCTTAAATCGATGACCAAATGATTAATTGTAATTTGTATGTTATCATTTGTTGTGACCTATTCTTTTTATTCACTAGTTATCATATTCGGGATAAAATAATTACTCTGAAAATTGAAAAATGACACCTAAACACCGGAATCGAACTCTTGAGCCAATACTCTACCACTGAGCTATCCAGGAATCGTCCCGTACTCAAGGTCATTCTTCACTCATATTTTAAGGCCTGGATTCCTGGATAGCTCAGTGGGTAGAGCATTGGCGTACTAAGCCAGATGTCCCGGGTTCGATTCCCGTCTCCAGGTGTCATTTTTCAATTTTCAGAATATGATATCTTGATGGAGAATTCCTAACTAAAAAAAGCATTAATAATAGCTTTGGATATTTTATTCTAAAATAATTACTGTCTAATAGTAAAATGTAAACTTGGAGGTTCAAACTTCTCTTCAAAATTTAAATTGCACGTGCGCTATTCCACAACGACACTAACGCCATTTGGCTTCAATGTCTGATCACTAGAACTAAAGAGTAGCCAGACCCGTATATCTTAGACATTGACTTGAATATACATCTAAGGCCTGACATTTTCGACCTGTCGTCTGCTCAACATTGTGTCGGGTATCTATTTCCTTCTTACACACATTCAAGCAATGAAGCATTTTAAAGCCGTTCACTAATTCGTTTGAATATATTAGATACATGTATGTGATAGTTAAATGAAATAAATGGGTTGATAAAAGGTTTGAACACCATTACTGAAATACAAACTCATTTTCTTCTTAAATGAAGTTGATGTAAGCTACAGGGGCGTTGCACGAACTTAATTGGGGGGGGGGG